>BMAV01007846.1:0-10110 GCA_019973955.1 Trichonephila inaurata madagascariensis
TTAATTTTGTTTTCATTTCCCTATTTTCCCCAAACTTTTCCCAGAAATAGTAGAATATATTTATTTCTTTGCTAAAAGGTCCCATTTTTTTTGAAAAATGGAAAAGTGACGAGACCGCAAATATGCTGGACTTCTAATGCATAAATTAAACATCACCCCAATTGAGAGTCTAGCAAATTAAAACCTTGCATGCACTTTTACATGGCTGGGACACGAACTTTACTTGTAAAGATATGATGTCCGGTTTGGGGACCAAAAATAGTTATTGTAATATCACTCCCATTAAAATTTTTTGAAAATTTAAACAAAAAAAACAATAAAAGTGAAAATAATTAAAAAAAATTAAAATAAAAATAAGTAAAAGGGTTTTTTCCCGTATTTCAAAAGTTTTAAAAATTTTGTTAAATTGTATTCAAGAGGAACCCAGTTTTTTTGATTTATAAAAATATACAATGGTTAAATTAAATCCAGAACAGGTTAACTGATACACGTAAGTCGATCCACTTATAATAATTGGACACATTATGTAGATCAATGTAAAAGCAGCTTACCCAAAAATACTTTTATTTTTTCGTCGTGACGTGATGTTAGCTAAATTCATACGAATGAAAAAGTACAGTATATATATATATATATATATATATATATATATATATATATATATATATATATATATATATATATATAAAAAACCCAAAAATCTTATTTTTGCATAGATTCACGCGGGTTTTGCATTTTTAAAAGTGCAATTTTTGGTAAGTTACCTCTTCTTGAAATGTTTAGATATTTCTCCATTACTTTCAATCTTTTTTGTTTTTATTTACAAAAAAGGGAAGGTTGGCTGACCAAAAACATTTCAACCCCCACTTTTATATCAATTTTTAAAATTAGCTATCCTAAGTCAGCAATGTTTATAATCTGAAATCCATTTTATTTTTAAATCTCGGTTACTCATGTCCTTCATTGTGGTTTTCCACACTCTATTTGTTTTCGAATGTGATTGTTGGATGTTATCTTTTGTTTGTAGAATAAGCCTATATATATATTTTTTTAGAAAAAGGGACCTGCATTTTTAACCCCAATTTTTTAAATTTTAGTAACCTTTATCTTTAATGGATTTAGAAATTCTATACAATTTTTTCCAATAGGTTTTGCTTATTAGCAAAAATTGGGAAGGTTGGCTGGCAACAAAACATTTTTCAACGCCACTTTTTAAAATTTTTTTTAAATTAAAAAGCTGTCCTAAGTCAGCAATGTTTATAGTACTGTAGCATTTTTTAAAATTTTTTAAACTTTTTTTAAAAATTTGAATTTCTCATATATCCTGTAATGTCTGGTCACCTTACAATCTCAATTTTTTTCGGTTTTGGTTGATGAATGTTCATCTCTCTTTCATAAAGTATTTAAACTATATATATGTAAAATTGTACATTGCCTTCCTATAAATAACGTTTGCATTTAGAAAGCTTTTAAAATATAAAAAATAGGTTTACACAATTTTTTACAAAAAATATTAATGTTTTTAGAATAATAATAAAAAAATTTGTTTGAAATTTTTTAAGATTATTGTGATTTTATAAGCGATCATCACAAGCGTGTGGTAACAGGTTATTAAAATATTGTTTAAGATAACACTCTTAGAGAAATAATGTTCAGAGGGGGGGTACTAGGTTTAGATTAATGATCTCTAATAATAACAGTGCTATAAAATTTTTTTTAAAATTTGTCTTCTTTTTCAAAATTAGCTAAAATACATTTTTCCCCTATTGTAGTTTTTAAAAAAACAAATTTTTAAAAATTTGAATTACTGAAAAATTAATTATAAAACGATATTAATAATTTACTAATATTAAAAACCCAAATAGCAAAATTCCAAAAGAACTTTATTATCTGTTATGTTGATAAAGTTTCCGGTAAATAAACAATTTTTAACTGGCTTTTTTACTAATATATAAAAAACATTTTTTAAAATAATTCTGCTTTTTTAAAAACTAATTCAAGCAAAAAAGAAATTTTTAATCGAATTCTTTTTAAAAAAATAGATTTACGTATTTTGGATATTATAAACTCCCTCATATTTTTCCCAACTCCCAAATTTCATAAAAAATTTTTGTTAAATTTAAAAACTTTCGAATGGTTTTAAAAAATATTAAAACATCCCGGGGAGAAGCTTACAAAATATTATTCAATCTACATTAGGAACCCAAAAATTTATAATTCTATTATAGTTAAAAAAATTTATGGACATTTATTAGGTTTTTCAAAAATAAAAAAAAATTTCTATTTTAACCCATGATTTTGAAGAATTTTAAATCCAAAAGATATAAAAAGGCGTGTTTAAGATTTTTTAAAATAGCAAAAAACCAAAAAATTTTTTAATAAGATAAAAAAAAAATATGATAAATATATAAATTTTTATTATTCGGTTGGGATCAAATGAAACTTTTTTTTCATTATAAGCAAACAGCAAATTAAGGTTTACCACAGGGTAAAAAAGTAGCTGCTTAGGAACTTTTACTTTTCATTTTATAAAAGGAGAGTATTAGTTAAAAAATCTTGTTACTTTTTTGAAAAGGGTAAATTAATTATATTTAGTAAAATAAATGATTTTTTTTTCTAGCTTTAATTATTATCCCCAATATTTAAAATTAGTAAAAACTTAATAATAATAATGAGTCTCTAACTTAGGACCTTCAATTAAACTTTTAAATATAATTTGCTAAATTTGTAATATTTTTTATAAAAGGGGGGATTTGATGTTAACATTATAAAAATGATTTTCTGGGGAATTTTAACACACCTTTAATATTTAGAAATATTATCTTAAATTTTATAAAAAGAAACAATGATTTAGTTACTGATAACGTATTAAAACATCTTAATCATATGAAATTTTAAAACAATTGCTTAGAATAAAATTATCCAAGTAAATTTATTTATAAATATATTTCTATTTTTAATTAAATATATTTTTATCTTAGTTCAATATTTTATTTAAAACTCCTTCTATTTAGTTTATTTTAATAAAAAAATTTTCAAAATTTTAAGCGCTTATTTTAATTGTAATATATTTATTAGTATATAATCTCATCCAAGTTGCTTAACTTTGTAATATATTTCTAGTTGATCTTATCTATTCTTAACTTTGTTCATTAATTTATTTAAAATTTCTATTGTTTAGTTTATTTTAAAATAACTTTGTGTTTTGTTTAATGGCAAAATAACTATTTAGGTGGTGCCACGATTTTTTTTGTCTTGTTTTGATATTCCAATTTTCACGCCATTTTGTGCAAGACCTTAGCGCTGAAAATTGCTTATCGATTTTCATGGTTTTTTTTTATTATTATATGTAAGTTTTTATCCTAATTTTTCTATAGAAAATTTTCTTAATATTCCTCTCTTTTGAGAATCATTAATGTTCTTTTTCATAATTTCATTTTACAATTTTTCAGGTTTTATCATCAACATGTTAGAAATAAAGGGTTAACTTTTCAACATGGTCTATTTTCTTTTCCTCTATTATGTCCAAAATTTTGCTGTACGGAAGAAACCATAAAGCTTTTTTAAACCCCCTAAATCACTTCTTCAATTGGAAAACCCTTGAAATCATAATGGTCTCATTTAGTAAAAAGATTTTTTGTACCTACTTTGATATACCATGAACCCTTTTCCCTCTTCTTTGCATTGTGGTTTTTAGAATTTTTTTCACTTTTTTTTTTAAAAACTTTTTGCGGGGAAATTGAGCCCAAAAGGGTTCCGGGAAATTATCCTCCCATAGCGAGCTTGTAGCTGGCTAGGTATAAACTCGCATTAATCATAAACCTTTGTAATTGGAACTATAAATATTGCTAAGTCAGTACTAGGGAAAGAAACTAAAACTGAAACAACACGAGAGCTATGGTCAGGAAAATATGTCAATGATAGCTATGAGTTTATTTGGAATTACCTTTCTACATATTTTATTATTTCTAGTATTTGCGACTTGAGTTTAATAAATAGATTAAATCAATTGTTATGAGTGTTTTATTCATGTTTCTGCTATTTTCGGTAATACCCCAGGGTAAAATATTCATAATGATCAGACATCCATGCCTATTTTTTTTTATCAATTCATATTTCAAACCCTAAGATCATTAAATATTATCCTTCTAGAACTGATGGTATACGTTAAGACTGTCAACTCTCCAAGATTTCTTTTTGTCATTGTGTGAAGCTTGTGATCAGCGTTTCTGTCCATATATCATTCTCATCATTTTAAGTGGTTCAGAATTACGAAGTCCGTCATTTATATCTCACGTGATGTCACAGAATGCGTCACTGAGTAAAAATCAATTTATTTCTGAATGTTCTTTTCCACTAGAATGAGACATTCCCTAGTTTGTTTGAGAATGATATTTAAAACGTTGGTCGCGTGGGATGAGATAACTCGTCTTCCAGGATCCAGAAATCAATCATTATAGTGAGAATTTTTATTGATTGCATTTGATCATTATTTTTCAAAGTAAAATAAATAAGTATTAGTGCTTTGTTTCACTTTTAGCGCTATTTAGAGCAGCGCAGACATGTAGTGCAGAGAGTGGGACGAAGGCGCCCGATTGCCGCGATGAAAGTGTTAAGGTTCTTCCTTCAGGTTGCACGACATATAACAATTGAGACAGATTAATCATTTTGCACATATTCTTATGCTTTGTGATTCTTGTGAGTGTACAAGTATATGAACCTTGAAAATCACATTGTTTATGAAAAGCAAAATGTCGCAATTTCACTTAGTATGTCAAAAAGGCAGAACTGCTACATATGCAGTTCCACTTATCATCATAGTATGAAACACACTGGTGAAACGTACACACTCGCTTCCCCGTATTGTGAGGTTCCAGGATTCTAGGGGACCCATAGCCACTTCCGCCCTTTGTAAGATCTGGATTGGTGCCGAAAACCTGACTTTGAAAGGGGGGCTTAGTAGTCTCCGTTACGCCACTGATGCAAAAATAACCTTTACTTTCAACAAATACAGTGGTTTTTTGTGGTGTTTCATTCCATGTCCTCATACTTTTAAGAAATGTCTTACTAAATAGTTTTCTAAGGTGTACAATAGCAAATGACTACAGCAAACTATCTTATGATTCACTAACTGTCAACACTTATGATTCACGAATAACAGGTTGAACCACAGTGCTTAGACAACATGGTTTTTCTAATACCATGATACAAAAGCAAGTTAGTAAATGGTACGTACAACGATGTTTCAAAAAACAGCGATACGATTTGTAAGCCTCCCTGAAACCCATCATCCCAATTTTATTCTGATTTCTTCTTCTTCCCGCCAAACCCATTTTTTTTTGATAATTGGTCTCAAATCCCGTGATTCTAGGCTTCTTCCCCTCAAAAAAATGAGAAAAAAAAATGAATTTGAAAAAAACAAAAACTCCTACCCTCCTTTTATGGAATGCTGGGAAATTTTTAAATTTTGATAAAGGGGGATTTTATTTTCAAAAAACTAGTAACTGACGGGGACCCGCATTTTTGCACTCATTGATGTTTGTAAATAAAATAAATATATATTTGTTTTATATTTTTTTTTTTTGTCTTACCGTTTCCCCCAGTTTTTGTCACCTCAATTGAAGAAAAAATCATTCCTATTTTTTTCTTTTTTTAATTCTTGGCCCCACGATCCAAAATAATTTAGGCCTTTTTTCACTTTTTTTGGCCTTATGGTGCAATTGATTCCCAAATTTAAAAACTGTAGCTATAGTGTAAAAAATAATTTTGTACTTAAAGGGATCCGACTACGTTCCCGGGAAACCCTGATTTTAAAAAACGTGTACATGGATAAATTTTTGATATTTACTGTTACTTAGATTAGAATTTTGTAAAACAATTGTTTTTGGGAGAAATTATGAAAAAAATTATTTAAATACAATATTTTGTCAAAAATTAATTTTAGAATAACCTTTTTTCAAATATTCTCCTTTTGTAAAAATGCTTCTATTGTATTTAAAATTTTCCTTATATAGCTCGATCCTCCCCGAGGGTCAACTAGAATTTTTTAAAATTTTGGAGTCGGGTTTTTTCATGTTTTACAAAACAGAAGGGGGAAAATTTTAAAAAAAAACACCGATAATTAATTCAGATTTTGTAACTCTGAAATTAATGCGACTTTTCACAAACCCTAGTTGAGCCTCTGTACAGAGGCCCGGCTATATACAGGCAAAATATTAAACAATGAAGCAATTTGACAAAGAAGAACATTTGGAAAAAGGTTATTCTTTAATTTTGCCAAAATATGTATTTAAATAATTCTTTGTCATATTGCCCTTAAAACAATTGTTAAATTCAATCTAAGTGCCCACAAAACATCATAGAAATTATCCATTTATGAGCTTTTTTAAAATCATGGTTCCGAACGTAGTCGGATAACTTAATGTTTCATTCATTTTTAAATAATTGTGACGAAGTAGTATTCTAAGAAATATTTTAGGAGACGGAACATAAAAATAGATTTAATGAGAAATAGTTGCTAAGCGAATGTGTAATACCCTTTTATTTTATTACAAGCACGCAATTAGCATAGGCGGAGAATATACTTATATAAACATCTACGCAAATAACAGTAAACACTTAAAGAAATGTCAATAAAACTCGTTAATTTACAATTCTGCTCTTTTACTTGATTGGTTACAATTTTAATTTCTGTCGAACAAAAGAAATAAATTTAAAAAAATTTATATTGAGGTATGAAACTTTCTCTCAGACGAAAAAAAAAAATGTTTCAAAAAAATACTAAGTCGTGCTATGTAGCTACATCATTAAAAAATAAATGTCAAAATCACCCAAACTAAAAGTAGTAGCTATAAAGTTTAAGGACGCTCTAGTCTGCCTGGACACAATATAAGTACTGTCGAGTATTCAAGCACAGCATAAATAATAAATGACCCATTACATAAATATGTAGACCAGAAGTGTACTATAATTTTAAAAAATATAAACATGAAGAAATGTAAATATTGAAAAAGCATTGAAGCTACAAAATAACTTCATGATTCTTTATTTATATAATGCAGTAAATAGGTAATATGTTCCAAGAAATATCTACTATGCATTAATTTTATAATTTACAAAGAATATCCAAACGAAAATAAATCTATGTTGTAATTTTCTTATTTTATATGTAGATTAGTCAGGCAGAAAATAAATTATAAACTATTTCGAACAAAATATTCAGCACTAGAGTATGGATAATACGTTAGAACCATTCTCTACCAAAGCACTAAATTATGTATCCCATTTCTCATCAAATTCGGAATTCCATTCTTATGAACGTATCGGAAAGGTCTCTCGAGTGTTATGTTATATTCATGAGAAAAGTTAGCCGAGTTTCCTTATCCATTGCGTGAGCTTCTGAATTGATACTGGCATAGGAAATCACTGCGTCCTCGTTACATCTATTGATATTGCGAATAAGAACACGGATGCGGAATATATGCTCTACTGCCTCAGAGAAAGTAACGTTGAAAGTGAAAAACTATACCGTTCTTCCCGTATCTTAGGTGTAAATGGAATTTTAAAATTTCATCGAGACATTTGAATGTACGTGTGGTTATATTTATTTCATATAAAGAATGTGCATTTGAATGTTGAACATTTATATAGGGGACACAGTATCCAATGAGCAAAATCTTTTTCTTTTCCTTATTTATAAGTAAAGTTCCTGTGCATCATTTTTAAACACATATTAAATATAAAATTTAGTAGAAAAATACCGTTTTTAAACTTATAATTGATTTATAAAAAAAATCATATTATTTTAATATTTTACAAATTTCCAATTTTTTAGCAAAATTATATTTTTAAACAGTGTTTTTTCCCCTCAGATCTTTAGAAGCATTTTACTCAATCATATGTATAGAGTTGATGATACTCTTAGTGCAAAGGTATTTTAATCAAATTCTACGAAGCTATGCAAACTTCCCTCCAAAAACAGATAAACAGTTATACTTGCAGTTAGTCTACAGTTAGTTTCGTATGAATAAATAAAACTTTGAAAGTGCTTCTTTGGCTTAAGAGGACGTAGTTTATTTTTGTCATCTGTCAAAGTGAGCGTGGCATGCAAGCTGATAATTTTTAAAAGTCATTTTGCCATACTTATAATTCCTAAAAAAAGCAAAAATTTTATATCACTGGAAAGGTCATGAATTGGAGATTTCAGAAATATCGAAATCTCAAAATCGATAATCTGAATATTTTTAGCCTACTGACTGCTCTTAACACTTTTTTTTATTCCACATGCAGGAATGTGGAACAATAAGTATGTGAGGAAGGATGACCCACATATCCATATGAAACATTCAGAAAAATATTTTTAAGAAGAAAATGTATACGCTATCTTTAATTAATCAAAACAATATTTCTGTCTGTTCCTTATGATAAGAAATGCTCTTATTTAATATGTGGTGGTGTGATATCTGTATAAACTAGTACCAAACATCACGCGAAGACGATCGTTTTGGCGTGGTATAATACTTGCGGAACGGAAGGTACCCAGAACGAATCCGTCCTTCATTAGTGACCCTGGCCGTGCAAAGGAACCGTATCCTTCACGCACCACAGTCGTGGCTCCATCTATCCACCACAAAAGCAACTAAGCCATCAGACACAAATGACGCAAATAAGCTGTCACTCCACAAAGCCGTCTCACACAAATGACGTAATTCTCAAGCCGTCACGCACTATGAAGCAAATGCCCACATGCTCGCCACGAATATGGCATCGTTCGTTCGACTAATCACCGAATCACTGGCATGGGATATGTGACGGTGTGATATCTATAAACTAGTACCAAACGGCACTCGAAGACGATCGTTTTGCCGTGGTCTGTAAGGTACTTGCGTACGGAATGGAAAGTACCCAGATCGAATCCTTCCATCAAATATTATTCGTCAACAGGATTGCCAAAACGAATTTTTCGTTTTGGGTTCACTTACCACATTTTGAAAATTTGATTTTGACTCCTTCATTACAATGTTTATGCTCAAAACTGTGTATCTTTTGTACTAAATTTTGTGTAGAATATATCCAATAAAGATTCATCAGAGAAAATGGCATGTACTGAATCGGTAATCACAAATTTTGGGGTTTGATACTTTAAATTACTTAGAAAGAATAGTATTTTCGAAACTTTTGCTCACTTTTTAATAAATAGCACAATATATAATTTACATTACACAGGTTTTTTAAAAATAAATACAGGCATTTAATATTCAATGCAATTACAATTAAAAGTTTACAATCTATACTAATATAGGAAAATTATTGTGTACATATTTATTTAGCAGAATACTTTCGTTTCATCTATACTACATTTAGAATTTTAAGATGAGATATAATTTCAAAATACATTTCAAATCAATTCATGAAAACTATTTTAGACAATTTTACTACGAATATGAAATTACATTAGCTTCATTTCAAATACAAGTAGCATTTGATAATGAGGAAAGAATTCAAAATGTATAAATCCATCTATTCAACAATATGCTTAAATTTGTTTGATACTCATTATTTAAATTTGAATATTGTTGGGTCAGAAGGATCACTAGAAAATCATAACTCGTAGGCGAAGCATTTAAATTGGATACAAATTGGGTTTGAAATTTAGTGTCGGCTTCGGAGTAACTTTTTAGTAAGATTAAAATTTTGCATTCATAAGAAACCGAAATGCATTTTCAAAACTTATTCAGAATAATATTTACATATAAAATATATTAATTTCTTAATTATTTGTGTGTATATTCATGTACTTAAATGTCATTCCAAAATAATTATTTAAAATGTGATAAAATAAACAATACATACAATATGTCTAGTAATGTAATATAAGAAGAGCCTCTTTAAGAAAAAAATAATGTTTTAAATGAATTTGTATGTACTTTTAGACAAAGATGTGTGTATTTAATAAGAATACATCTTTTCATACAAAAAACTTACTGTTATTGTATTTATGGAAAATAAAGCTGTCTTCCTCCTTGAATACTTTTCATTTATATGTTCTTCATGTTTAATTTATTTGACACGCAAACTCATTGCGGGGGAAAAACTTGACTGTTGACATAT
>BMAV01007847.1:15617-35812 GCA_019973955.1 Trichonephila inaurata madagascariensis
GGGGATTAAAGGGCGTTATAGATAATTATTTCCATTTTTAAACTATTAAACGTACAGTCTTGAAATTTGGCACACTGGTTCTTTTCATGAAATAAAGATTCGCTACAAAAAAGTTTTGCAAAAATAGAATTCTAAGGGGGTTTGCGAGGATTATAAGAGTTGGAGATAAATATATTCCTATTTTGGAACTATTAGACGTACAGATTTGAAAATAGGCAGGCATATCCTTTTCATAGAATAGACATCCTCTAAGAACAAATTTTGCCAAATCCAACACCCAAAGAGGGTTGCGAGGGGATAAGGGGCGCTATAGAAGAAAATTCCTGTTTTTGATCAGTTAGACTACAGACTTGAAGTTTGGTTGGAATGTTTCTTTTGTTGAATATAGATCTGCTGAGAACGGATATTACGAAAATCGACTCCTTGGAAGCTAGCGGGGAGTTTCTGGTTTAACTACTAGACCTACAGTAATGAAATTTGGTATGCATGTTTCTTTTGTTGAATTGAAATCTTCTAGGAACGGGTCTATCGGAAATTGACTCTTTGATGTTTACTGGGGTGAATTGATAAAAAAAAATCCGTTTTTAAACTTCCCGATTTAGACTTCAAATTTTGCAAGCACGTTTATTTTTTGAGTAGATATACACTAAAATTGGGTTTTGCCAAAATCTACTTTGAGACTGAGTTATGAGAGCTTAAAAGATAATCCTACTTCAATTTTAGAAATTATTATTTAGAAGTTCTCTCCTTTTTAAATTAAGAACCGAGAGTTATACGAATATTTTAATTATAAGAATTAATAATTAAGACATTAAAAGCATTAATATAGGGAATTATGCATTATTAAATGTGTAGCAAGTAATACAACAACAGACATCGAAACAAAAATATTTATTCTAAGCAAATTAACAAAAGAAATAGGTACTTAAGTTTACTTGGCAGCTTTTAAACAATTTTTTTAAAAATTTATGTGTATTTAAAAATTATATTTTAGCATTTCATATAATGTTTCTATTGAAAAAATGATGTGAGATGAAATTTGTACATAGTGTTCACACAATTTTAAAATTTTTAAAAAAATGTATGGAAAATTTTAAAATAATACACCTTTTGTGTATTTATTGATTTTCCGATCTTAAAAATTTTTATAATATTTTTAAGAATGCTTTAACAAATTTAGGGATCAATTTTACAAAAACTTATTTTTGGAGAAAAAAATAAAATATTAATACGTATGGTATAAAATTCAAGAAAGAAGCCAAAATCCCCTACATTTTAATTTTTTTTTAAAAAAAAGTATTAAGTTGGCAGCAAAATGGATCCCCAATTTTTTTACATGAATTTTACAAACACAGGAAAAAAATGGAAGTCATTAGTAAATAATTGTGGAAGGAGAAACATTTTGAATACGGAAAAATACAAGCCGAGAAAAACCACTTAAAATTTATAACTAAAAAAAATATTATTATAATCTTAAATAAGAATAAAATACCACTTTAAAGTAATAGCTACATATTTTTCTTAAGAATAATATCATTTACATATTATTTCAACCCATATATTTTATAAACAATCCTTTTTTAAAGAGTATTAATTGCATAAAATTCAAGGGAAATGTTAAAAAAAAAAAAAACTTTCCAATAGAAAAAATTTAAAAAAAATTTCTTCACATAATATTTGTATGGAAAACATATGATGGATAAGAACAGTTATTATAAAATTATTTATACAAAATGCCTTAGTTAAAAAGTTTTACAAGCACACATTTCAAGATAAATAAACATGACATTAATATAATATTTCAGAATTATCCTGGTTTATTTGTAACACCTTTTTTTTAGTTGAAAAAGGATATTTAGGTCATTTTTAGGATGCCAGGTCCCCTTAAGCTGATATTTATAAAAACTAAAAGGATATTTTTAGTAAACATTTTTAAACATTTTTAGGGTATGTTATTAAAAATGTTCATTAATTTTTATTAAAACATGTTGTTGATTTGTGGCATCTTGAATTACAAAGTACGTTACTTTTTTTGCATGCACATCTTTTTGTTTTACATTGTATTTTTGATTGTTCACAGGAACACTTCCTAAATCCTTCACCTTCAAATAAGGATAATTTTTTTTGCAATTTCACGCAGACTTGGATTAAACCGTGGAACTATTGCGGTAGATGTTGTAGTAGCAATTTGAAGAGCGTTTCTAGGTAGCCAATCTTTTATAATTCCAACTGAGGTACCAATTTGATACTAATTATTTTTTTATATCATATTACCCACAATGTTATTTCCATTTAATGGACCTCTATCTACTTTAGGTACATTTGCCAGAACTGTGGAATCCACTGACAAGTCTTTAAATTTCTTCAAAGGAACTTCTTTCATCTTTTTAGCTGATCTTTTCAGGTGTTTTACAGCATTTTCTCTTTGATATTTAACGTTCTCTTCTTTTTGGCATAAATAGCATAGAATTTTCGATCCACATATCATTCTTCTCCTACTGTATTTCCACATATTGCGGGCATCTGATTTTTACAAATAGTACATGAATGAGCTCCAGTAGATTCCATTCCGCAGAGAACACAACATGCTTTACTGTCGCTGACAGCTGCTTTCCATTCTGATGCAAGTAACACTACAGATGTTTTAACTGTAGAAGCAGGAGTTGAAGTGGAGTTGTTAACTGTTTCGAGTTGTCCTGTTGTCGATAAAGAAAATGATTTAATTTTTTGTAGATCTTCTAAATTTAAAGCCTTTTTGGTAGGTAAATCAGCTGCGGGTAGATCATATAACACTAAAGTGTTATTGTTCGTTGATTTGTCCATTGATAGATCATAAGAAATTGAAGAAGTGTAATTAATGAATTCAGGTACTAGCTGATCTTTTGAAGCTGAAGCGCTGTAATCAATTAATTCAAGTGCTGGCAGATCTTTTGAAGTTGAAGCATTATAATCAAGTAATTCAGGGGCTAACAGAGAGAGATATTTTGAAACGTCGTTGTTGTTCTTTAAGGAAATTACTGGTAAGTATTCTGGTGTTGAAGTAATGTCATGGTCCTGTTGATTAAGGTATCCGACTACGTTCGGAACGGTGATTTTAAAAAAGCGCATAAATGGATCATTTTCATGATATTTAGAGTCGCTTAGATTAGAATACATGCATAAAATTGTTTTAATGACATTTGGACAAAAAATGATTTAAATACAATATTTTGGCAAAAAAATTAACTTAGAATAACCTTTTTTCACAAAATGTTCTCCTTTTATAAAAAAATACTTCTAAAATAATAATATTTTGTGTGCTTATATAAAGTTAAGACTTTTCCAGAGAGTTTGAACTAGGATTTTTGAAAAATTCATATTATTTTCAGAATTACAACCAATTGAAATAATCATCGGCATTTTTTTTCTTAAAATTTCTCCCCTCTGTTGTCGTAAGGCATGGATAAACCCACTTCTAAGTTATATATTTGAAAAATTCTAGTTGAGCCTCTGCACAGAGATCTGAGCTATAGACATGCAAAATTTTATTATATAAAGGAAGCATTTTTCACAAAAGGAGAATATTTGGAAAATTGGTCACTCTAAATTCATTTTTTGTCAAAATATTGTATTTAAATAATTTTTTATTGTAATAATATTCTTAAGACAATTTTACATACATTTTCTTATCTAAGTGACACTAAATATCTTAAAAGTTATCCATTTATACGCGTTTGCAAAATCACGGTTCCGAACGTAGCCGGATACCTTAAGAAGTAGATCCAAGTCCTCTTCAGTAACAAGTTTTTCAAGCAATTCTTTTTAAATATGACTAGATTGGAATCTTATTTCTTGGTTCTGATCCAAATAAAACTTTGTAAGGTGATAGCTTAATGGTTCTATGTGAAAAGAGGAATTCTTTTGGAACTGAACAAAGTAACAACCTAGAGCTCAATTTTTTGTGTTATTGTCAATTAGCCATGCACGTAGCATAGTTTCAACATCTTGATTTGATCGTTCAACAGATCCTTGGCTAACTGGATGTCTAGGCCTTCCATTTACAATTTTGCACGTTGGTCACAGAATTTTTAATTCTTGTATGACAGCGGCCGTAAACTCATGGCCATTGTCACTTTGTAGTATACGAGGACAACCTACTTCCAAAAATATTTTTAATTGCTCTAATGCTACTTCAGTTGCTTTTCTTGAAGTCAACGGTTGAAGAAAGTTGAATTTCGTCGTGTGGTCCTAATAGTGTTATAACCCTTTATAATTTCTTTCTGGGATCGACTGTAATTCAACTAAATTGACTTGGCAACGATGACTGAAGTCTCTGGATACAATTGGGCAAACAACGATTCCTTTTCTTAGAAAGACTTTTTTTGACTGACATACAGTGCACAGTTTTAAAAATTCCTCTACAACTGAAGTCGGAATGAAGTATTTAGATTTCAAACTGTACAGCATGTGACGGGGCTTTACGTGACTTTCTACTAATAACCCTCTTTTGGAATCTTTGGGCCAGCAATCACGTTATTTCGCAGCCATCACTCTCAAGAAGAAACCATGAAATACAAATTAGCTAGTGTATATGTAGTTAAAGTTTAATAATCTTGGATTAGAAGGAACAGGAGCGGAGTCGCTGAAAGCTGTGCTGATACGGTAAGAATCAGAATTAAGCCGCGTGACTAAAGGACGGATTTTAACTACTGGAATAAATTAGGGAAGTTAGGATTATTAAGATATCATTGATTAAAGTTAAACTATTCGGATTTCGTACGCTTATTCACATAAGGTTTGAGCTCTCTTTATACCACTCCACAGGTTTCCTTCATAGATTGTTTGCTCTGGAATATTATCTTTGGTAATAATAAATTAGATTTATCATGGTTAGTTTTGATCATCCATCGTTCCCTCCTACAGATTTAGGTAGATTAGATGACGAGGAAGCATCCCCAGGGGTGAGGCCTTTACAAGCATTTTATCTCTCCCTCCATGACCAGTTAACTGATGTGTTTCCCGAAGTATGTGGTAAAAAAATTTTCTGTTGATACTATTTTCACAACTGAATCAGAGTCTAACTTTCTCTTTAAAATCAAAGATTTTTCATTTCCTACTTCCATAATATCTTTTTTATTTCCATAATAATATTGTTTATGAGTCCGTTTCAATTTAAATGGAGGTGCTAATTTAAATTGTTCCATGTCTGCGATAGCTTCTTCTATTCTTTCGCGAGTCCACAAAGGTTTTGCTTTATCACGATGTTTGTTCAAAAACATTCTGATAGTTTCATTAAATTGTTCTTCAGAAATGAATTCGGTCAGAGTTTGATTTTTCTCTATATCTGAACACGCTTTTCTGCTGTAGGCAAGGCCGGATCTACGTATGGGCTAAATGGGCTGCACCCCAGGGCCCCGTTCCCCGTCGAAAATAATAAAAAGAAAAAGATGCTTACATTCAAAATAGTAATAAAATATATATATATGATAAACCAGTAAAAAAAATACAAATCAAAAATAAAATACCCGAAATACTATATGAAATTTATTTTTATTTTCGAGTGCAAGAGCAATTTACTTTTGTCCTTCCGCTCTACCACCGAATACGCGGAAATTAATAATAGACATAGGCTCTATCATAGAGCGGCGTCAACGAACATAGAGCATTTATACTAACTTAGTGGCACTATTTCTGCAGCCATTTATTTTTGTGCAATAATAACTCTAAGTTACAATAATATACTGATTTGTTGCTGTGACCTGTGCATAGTACCTGAAATTAAAATGTGCCTGTTTATTCAAGTAAAAAGTAAGTACCAATCAGTGGCGTAGCTAGTCTTGTGCGGGCCTTGTATCAAAATTCTTTGGGGGCCATTTTTTGAAAATGGCAGCTCTGTTAACTGGACTATTGATAGCATTTTACTATTTTTTGCTTACACATGTTAGGGCCCCTGTAGCTCGGGAATTATCATTGATACAGCTGTAGCTACGCCCCTGGTAAATAATACACATTTCTAAATTACTTAAGCAGGAAGGTATTGAAGTTATGATTAAGTATTTTCAACTTTTCAAAGATTGAAACCATCAGGATTTCCCATAAATATGTATTTTATCTTAAAATTTGGGGTGAGTAACTTAATTACTTCTATAGGATGGAAAAAATAACAATCATTTTATGTGGATTATGGAGATTTCCCGGGAACATTATGGACAAAAGTAAAGTGGTCTTGATTTTCGTAATAAATAGGGGTTTTTAAGTATAGATAGCAACAGTAAATAATGGATGACAACGGAAAAACAATATTTATTTAAAGTGGGGCAAATAATTCTTCAGTTTATTTTTATAAAAACCCCTTTAAATAGAAGGGGCAATAAATAATAATAATCAGCGTTTTAGGAAGTATAGGCAAAGAGAGATTTTTTTAAAAAAATTTTTAAAATAAACTAGGTACTTTTTTAATTATCTCAGAAATATACTATATTTTTCTGAAAAATTTGTTAGGAAAATGGCGTTTTAATTTACGTACAACACATACATTAAAACGCCCTTTGGTCAAGGTATCGGATCATGGCAGACATGTCATGAGTTCGAGCCCAGTACCACTAAAGACCCGCCGTGTAGGGCAGCGATGCACGTTAAATCTGTCGAGAGCTCAAACGTCCTCCCATTGGTGGGGTGTGGTAGTTAGGAGAGGGGGTGCCAGCTCAGGTGTCGTCCTCGTCACTTGACCATGGTTCAAAATTACGAGGTCTGTCGCCAAAAGCCCCCGTGTAGCTTAACAGAGCGACGTTGATATTCACTCACTCACTTAAACGCTCTTTATTCAGATTCTGAAACTAGGTTTGAGAAAGCTTTGACTATGGTAATTAACACAGTAGGTACTAAACACAAATGGTCATATTGATAAAAAAAATGTCATATTACAAGAGGAACTGATCGCAATGGGCAGTAATTGAGATCTTAAAGTTTAAAAACGGATGTCAGCAATTTTGGCTTTAAAAAGACATGCCTGCTATTTATCCCGAATTATGGAGTATTTATTCTCTTTTCCAAGTGAAAAGGAGTTTCAGTGCGGTTGCTAAGCTCTAAAATAAAAGAAAGAAAAAGACTGGACATTAAAAACCGAGGAGATTGGGGGTTATACCTGACGAGATTGAGGCCAAATGTTGAAAATTAGTTATTGAAGCACCAGGTTCATCCTTCACTTAATAAAAATTTGTTCAATTTGTATCAATTAAATTTTAATTTCATTATCCTGTGTTTCTTAAGTTTTAAACACTATACTTCCCTGCAGTTAGACATTTAAATCTTTTAGAGTTCAGTATCTTAAAAAGTAAGTAGTTCTATAACAGCAGTCAAAAAGACATTTAAGTTGATAATTTACAAAAGTTCTATATTAGGTAAGCAGGGGTGACCACCAAGCCGAAAAACATGGCAAAGTGTCTATGAGATGAAAAGTTTGAAAAAATCTAGTTTCTTGTAACAAATATATGTTTTATTTTCTGCTTCGACCCATTGGTGGGAACTTCTAAATCGTGAAATTAAACCGAAATTTACCTTAAAAAGTTCAAGTCAGACCAAATGGTCTTGTCTTTATGACGCTGTTGAAGCCTTAAAAGATAATTATGGTATTATCATGAATATTCTTAAGATATTTAGTGACAATGAAATGAGAAAATTGATTTTAGAAAAGAGGCAGTAAATTTATTTAATAAATTAACAAAACTTGAAACTGATATTTTAATTATATTTTGGGAAGAAATTTTACAAAGATTTATTTCATTTAACAAAAAATTACAGGCTCCTGGTTTGAACATCTGTGAAGGGAATAAGTTAATTATGTCATTTAAAACGTTTATAAGCAATGTAGGACATGGATCACTAAAGGAGTATCAAGACGCAGCCAAAAAATTAAGTCCTAGTATAGAAACAACATAGCGATGTGAACAAGAGACGGGTTATTTCAAAATTTGTAAATAAATCCACAGAAAAAGCTGTGTATGGGATAGAAAAATTTAAAAGAGACACGCTTATTGTGTGTGTGTTGCATTAGGCAAGCTAATTCTTGATTTAAATAGAAGAATATAGTAAGAAATTATAAAATTTTTGATGGATTTGTGCAAGATCAACGTCCACCTGGAGAATGCACGCTCTATTATTGTTTACTAATCAGATGACGTAGACCAACATTTAGTAAATGAAGGTGTTCAATTCAAAACTCTTATCTAAAACAAACTGAGCTAGTCCTATACTTGAATTGATATATTCAATGTAATTTTTGAAAAGAAACTTGTTGACGTTTTTCCAAATTTGTATACCATTTTTCTAACGCTCCCTATTACTAGTTGTTAAATGGAGCGTGTGTTCTCTAAAATGTCCTACATAGAAAACAAATATAGAACAATGATAAATACTAGGCTTGATTATTAATTACTTCTTTGTATATTAATACTGATCTCACCAAAGACTTGAAATGTGATGGGCAAATAAAAGAATTTGCCGCACAATAGTGTAAAAAAGATTTTTTTTGTAAATTATGTTATTGTTTATAACGTATTTAAATTGTTTGAAATATAAAAAAAAAAAACTCTTAAATTTCGTATATTTTAAATTTTCCCACTCAAAACGTTTTTAGGAAAATGGCAAAATCTTTAATTATTTAGGGGGACCCTCAGATATTGTTAGCCCAGAGTCCCCAAAAGTCACGGTCCGGTCCTGGCTTAGGTACTTAATAAAACAGAAAAGAAAGAATGATAACAATAATAAAAATACTTGCAAACTTTCTGCCTTAATGTTTGGGGGCTAATGTATTGTGACGTCTCTCGCGTCTTTCTGCTAACATAACTCCTATGTTCTTTGACGGCCACGATTAATGGCAAAACTTTTCCAACCCAATACCAAGAAGATAAACGAACATAATATGTAAATGAGATATACTATAAAAGGATAGAAGCTTTGATGATAAAATATAGCGCGTCAAGCTTAGAGATAGTTTAGTGTGGAATCATTCTGATCGTTAGTGCGGCTAGTTTAAAGATAGCTTAGTGTGTAGTCTTACAGATCAAGAGTTAGCAGTCCGAGAGCTTTAGAAGGAATAGAAGTCTAATATAAAGAAGTCGGAATCCTCTTATTCAAAGTGAATTATAGCTATCTCTCTTTAGGTAAAGGAAGGAGATCTGAAAAAGGTAATATTTGATATAAGTAATTAGATGAATAGGATTATTAATGATAATTGAGATAAAGGATCTAGTTGCGTGATCTGACTTAAATACAAGGTTTAATTGGGTGTTAACTCTCACTTTAATTAAAATTGTCAAATTAGAATTTAAGTAATATAAGTTATTCTTAATAAAAGTTGTATTAAGAACTACTATGTCTCATCATTTTGATAATCCCACACCTCTAGCTTACGCGGAACCGGCACGACATGGTCATCACAGGATGGCTATGTCGCAGTATGCACGTGACGTCAGAAGCCCGGCGCTTCCTGGCACAGACGAGGAGAGGGGGGGGGAGGAAAAGGGATTGGTCTTAAGCGTAAACAAACCTCTTCAAATGCTGATTCGTTCATTTCATTATTTCACTAAAACAATTCGGGGATTTAATTAATTCACTTACTTACAACAGGGAAAAGACATCAAAGAGATGTTATTTTAACATCATGCGTGAATTGAACATCTCCTTTAGGGATTTGGCGAAAGCTCTAATTTCATCGTTTCCCTGCGACATATATATTGAATGAAATTTTTAGGTAAGTTACCTTTATCTTCTAGTGGATTTAGATATTCTATTCATTATTTTCAATAGGTTTTTGCTCAGTATTATTAACATAAAGAGGGAAGGTTGACTGGCCACAAAACATGTTCAACCCCACTTTTTAAAAAAAAATTGTATATAAAAGAGCTGTACTAAGTCAGCAATGTTTATCCCTTTAAGACCCGAATTATTTTTATCTTCAAGTATTAAATTCTTCTGGTTATTAATACTATATGGACCCCAAAGACATTGGGGAAAATAATAAAAAAATTCCCCTCCCCTGGAACGTAGACGGTATCCGCTCGATCGTGCGTGTTGGGCGTTATCTGTGAAACAGGTCACCTATGAAATTTTAAGAGTTATACATTTTATAGCTCTATATATAAGTTGATAGAAGAAACAATCTTAATTCAACTAAAATTGTTACCAATAAGGAAATTATTGATGGATATAATTAATTCTTTTATTAATTCATTATTTATTTACTGTAAAAATCTTTTTTTGTTTTTGGCAAGTATAAATAACCATTGCATTTTTTACATGTTTTCGAACTGCTTTCGTAGTTTTCAAATCTGAACTTGCGAGGCCTTGAAATGTAATTAACACATCAAAAATGGGTATGCATGTCGAGCCTTTTATCCTGGAATGGCCAGAATAAAAGCCATGACATGTATAGCAGACGGATTATAACGCTTGGATCTTTTTTGCGAGTGGAATTACAACACTGTTATCTTCATCATCAGTTAAAATACTTTTGTTAGGAGGTGGAGAGGCTGATAACGCTTCAACTATCTCTAAGTTAAATTTTAAGCGATTCATTTTGATTTTTAGAGGAATTTTGTTTGATATTGTATCTTGTTTGCACAGAAACCAAGCATTTGCAACAGCTAAATCAATGTAATGAATGTGTTCAAGAGACTTTTATGGTAAAGAATGATCCAAAATTGTCTTTCCATTTCAAGTGTTTCTTCATCGCTGTCATTTGAACTTGATTCTCCTTCCAGTATACGAGATTCATATCTTTTGTTAGCAGCATTATCATCATTCGAGAGATCACTAAGTTCTGATCTAAGTTCAATCTGATTTAATCATCAATTGAAAAATATTTCTTCTGTGAGAATTCTCCTTTTAAACACCTGAAAAAGTTTTTGGTTAAAAGTTAACACAGTATTCCATGAAAAATAGTAAAATGTATCAGAAAATTTTATTATTTAATATATATATATATATATGTTTTTAAATCACACCATACTAACTACCACCGGAAAACCCAGATTTTTTTTGTGGGGGAGGGAAGAGATATGGATGTAGATATCTGTGGAGAGAATAAAAATGCCATAATCCTCAACAAATGTATGAAAAAGCAAATTAATAGCAAAAGAGACAGAGAGAAAGAAAAAAAGGGACTCATCCACGGCGACCCCCAAGAAAATTTGGTATTTAATATATAACTATATATTTCATTTTTATGTAGGCTTTCATATTAAAATTATTGAAACAGAAGAGAAAATTCGCATGGTAAGTACTTACCTTTACAGCTGCAGTGACTCAAGTAACGATTGTGCGGGTAACGAAATCCTGAGTCCTACAAGCCACATTAATAGAGTATAATTAATATTTTTTTCTATTTTACAATTATTTAAACCAGTGATTCTCAAAGTGGTCTATAATGACCTGTACGGGGTCCACGCCAGTGAAAAAATAATTTGGGGGTCCATGAGGTGTAAATAGGTCTAAGATAGCCTATTCCAGGTCGTGACTTTAATTTTAAAAGAAAATTTAATCAAGTGTAATATACATGTGTCTACAAATACATGTTCTCCAGGTTGATATGTTGGAGCAGCTTTTCTCTTTTTATCAGAGTAAAACTCCCTACTATCCTGTTGCTCTTCAACCACTTCTCTAATATGAGTGGAAAACTTAGCAAATTTCTTGAGATAGGGAGTTATCTCTGGCACAAAATTGTCGTTCTGGATGACGACCCGGATATCATTAACAACTTCACTTGAAGTGCGTAACTCTCTACCAAAATTCAGAAAGGCTGCCGTCTCTCCTGTAGTTTCGCATTTGGCTGTGTTGAGAGCAAAGCGGATGAAGGGTAGCTTCTCTGACCAACAGCCATGCATGTTTTGGACGAGAATTGCCAGCCGTGGTTTCAGATCCCTATTCTTGAGTTCAACTGGGTTAGCTTGTGGATGGTACACAGGGATCAGAGATTGACGGATGTTTAATATGTAGCATATTTGTTGCATCACTGCTGACACAAACTGGGTTCCATTGTCACTGATAAGGTGGTGTGGAATGCCATACCTCAGTAGGACATCTTCAATCAAGGTAATGGCACATTCTTTTGCTGTGGCGTTGGGTAGTGCAAACAGTTCAACCCACTTGGTGGTACAATCCTCAATGATGAGGATCCATCTTTTACCATCTTTACTCTCAAGTAGGGGCCCGAAGAGATCAATGGCCAAGGTTTCAAAACGTTGGGCTGGCACAGGTGTCTGTAATAGCCCGGAAGGCTTCTGATTGGAAGCTTTGTATTTAAGGCAGTCAGGACAGTTCTTTACATAATCAGTTATGTATTTCCTCATTCCAGTCCAATAATAATTCTTTGCTATTCGAGTATGGGTGCCTTCGGCGCCATAATGACGAGCCATTGGGGCATCATGATGGTTTTTGAGGATCAAAGTTCTTTCATGGATAGACACCACTAACTGGGCCTCTTCACTCTCAGAGTCTGGAGCATATCTGTATAGGACACCCAGATTAATTAAATAACCTCGTTCGACCCAATTGACATAATTAACATTCTAGTCAGGATCTGCGAGGCAAAAAATAATTTTGACCAGCTCCTCATCCTTCATTTGTTCATCACGTATCTCCTTGGGAGACCTGGATGGGACATCAATGGCTATAGTGCAGACCTCACACTGTTCATTTTCTTCATGACACGCAGGCCGAGATAGCATATCTACAACCACATTACTCTTTCCGGGGATGTACTCCATGTTGAGGTTGAAAGATTGTAATTGCAGAGCCCAATGGGCTAGTCTTCCAGTAGGAGATTTCAGTTTCATGAGCCACCTCAAGGGTTGGTGGTCAGATGCTATAGTAATGCTTACCCCATCAACGTAGCCCCTAAACTTGTTGAGGGCCCAAACCACAGCTAGAGCTTCTCGTTCAGTGGTCAAGTAGTTTCTTTCAGCTGGGTTTAACAACCTGCTAGCAAATTCAACTGGATGTTCTTCTTTGTCTTCTCCTTGTAGGAGGACTGCTCCTGGAGCATAGTTACTGGCATCAGTTCTTATCAGGAAAAGTTTAGAGATGTCTGCTTGCTTCGAAATTGGTGGAGACACCAAACATTTCTTCAAAGTCTGAAATGCTTTCTCCTCTTCCTTTGACCATTTCCAGAAAGCCTTTTTCTTAGTTAGGTTGCTCAAGGGGTGGGTAATCTCAGAAAAATTGGCTATAATTTTTTGGTACCATGAGCAGGTTTGCAAGAAGGAATGCAGTTGTTTCACATTTTTAGGAGGTGGAACTCCTAAAATAGCTGAAGTCTTCTAATGATCGACTTCTATTCCTTGGGGTGTAATCCATAGGCCCAAGTATTTAACACGTGAGCAGGAAAATTGGCACTTCTCCTTGTTTGCTCGTAACTTGAAATCCATCAAGCGCTTAAACACGGCCTCTATTCCGCTAGATGCTGTTCGAATGTAGGGGGCATAATTATAATATCATCTAGGTATGCAAGTACAGGTAACCCTCTTCGGAAAATATCCATCAGTCTCTGAAAGGTTGCGGGTGCATTCTTAAGTCCGAAGGGCATCCTTTTGAACCGGTAGGTTCCAAATGGACAAGCAAAAGCGGTTTTGTCCCTATCAGCAGGATTAACATTCACTTGGTGGTAACCAGACTTTAAGTCAATTGTGTAAATGTATGCAGTATGTTTTGCCTCCTGCAGTAAATCATTCATTAGTGGAAGTGGGTAAGTATCAGGGACCGTGACTTCATTCAACTTCCGGTAGTCGATACACAGGCGAAACTGGTTTTTTTGGCTTTTGGATCAGTACAACAGGAGCTCCGTAAGGAGATTCACATTCTTCAATTATATCTTTTTCGAGAAAGGTCCTCAATTTCTTTTCTCAATATTTCCTTCTTTACAGGAGACATTCTGTATGGGGGTACAGAGATAGGAGGACTATTTCCCGTGTTAATGTGGTGCTCCAAGATATTTGTTGCTTCTCCCCCTGGTTCGAAGACATTTTGGAAGGATTTCAACAGGAGGTTAAGTTTCTCCTTCTGGGCAGAGGTCAAACTTTCACCTTCCCCCTCTTTTAATTGGCAGGTGTTGCTGGACATCTTCTCAGCTATGGACGGGGTGTCCAATTCTTCCCCAAAAGGATACTTGTGGGTAGGATTGTCCCAGAAGTACCAAAAAGTATTCTTCACATCTAGAACCAAACCAGCAGAACTAAGGAAATCTGTACCCAGAAGAGTTCTATTTCCCTTTCCCTTTGGGAGAATTATGAATTTGGTCAAAGACTGATCTCCCCTCAATATCTACCATCACTTGGGTTGTGAGGGCCTCACCTGTGGTCTGTTGACTATCTGCCAAGCTAATTTCTAATGTGGTTTTCTGGAAGATGAGTCCTTTGTCCCTAAATACTTTCCCCAGAAATTGAATGTGAAGATCCTGTGTCTGCACAAACACGTTCCTTTATTCCACAGAAAGTTATGTCGATTAGGGTCAATCGAGGGCTTCTGGTCAGAGCTGTGTAAGCATTGATGTGATTGGTTGCTACGTCTGTTCTTTGTGAGGAGTTGGGGTTGCAGGTAGGGCACTCAGACTTTATCACCCCTTGTCTCCCACAGCCATAGCATCTGAGAGGGGATCTCTCATTTGGTACTGGCTGGGAATATCCCTTTTTGGGAAGGCATTCAGGTTTCCTGGATGATACCTGTCTTCCATCATTTATGGTTTCATTTGCATTCACATGTCTCCTAGGTCCACTGGGTAAGGAACGCCCGATATTGTCAAAAGCTTCCAGCTTATCTGCTAACATTTCTGGGGAGATAAGTTCTTCAAAAAAAAACAGGTAATGTTCCTCACACTCTGGAGAGAAACTTTTTTTCATTTGATCGGCAATCATCAAATTCTTCAAGCCGTCAAATGAATCACTTTGAAGCTCATTAAGCCAACCTTCAAAATGTGCTCGAATTTCAAAATAATAATCTTTCCACGTCCCACTTGGGCTTTTTCTGTGACGTGAAAACAGGTCCCGAAATTTTTCTGCGGTTAGCTTGAACCATTGCAGAAGAATTCGTCGAATGTGGGAGTAATCCCTTCATTTCTCCTCGGGCTCACGGGCAATGAGGGAGGTTACATCACTAGGTAGGGCACCAATGAGATAGGGGACCCACAGATCTTCACCAAGATCCAAAAGCTTCATTTGACGTTCGAATAAGGTGAGGAACAAGTCCATCTTATCAACTTCAGGATTGAATGTTGGTAACAGCTTTTTTAATTCGATTTTTGCTCGGGGTAGGGTTTGTGGACCTACAACTCTTTGAGTCTCATTTTGCAGTCGTATTTTCTGCAGCTCAAATTCACACAGTGTTTGCTCTTTTTGTTCTTTTTCCTCGTCTATCCTATTTGATACGATGCCCTCAAAGATACATTTCACAAATTCTGGGTCTTCCTTGTAAGCATCACTTGCTAAAATTTTAGCCCTTAATTCAATTATTTTTAGCTCTTCCCTATCAGACTCAAATTCATCTAACTCAATAGCAAGTTTAATGAGATCTGCTTTTTTCCCTTTTCCCAGAAATGACATTTTTGAAAAATTTAAGAGTTGCAAATAAATAAAATAAATAACTAAGGTCAGGGCCTGATTGTCCACCCAAGCTCTTACAGATATGGGAATACACTTTAAAATATGGCTAGCCTTTAAATCTTATAAATTATTATGCACTTCAAAAAACAATTAAAATGGGTAAATAAATTAATAACATATTGAAAATGCCAACAAGGAACATTAATTCAAATAATAAAATAATATAAAGAAAATTTAGGAATCATCAGTTGTAATGATACAAGCATGCAATGCAATGAAAATACTAAACAAAACTAAAATAATCAGGTCATGTAATGCTACCTAAATTCAATATGAAATCAGTAAAATATCACGCAAAATAATAACTATCAATGTGCAATTCAAAATATTAAACAGGAAACGTTATCTCAAGAAATAAAATAATATAAAGCAAAATTAAGGATTATCATTGCATAAGAATACCAAAAAATCAATGAAATAAATAATAAAATAAGATCATGCAAACAAAATTGTGTAATGCTACAAAAATTCAATATGAAATTCTTCTATAGTATATCAAGCAAAATGATTATTGCAATCAATATCCATGTGTAATGAAAAATTTAGTATATATCAGGTGTTCTGTGCCACAGTCAATAACACTGTAGGAGGGTTGCTATCACTTTTTTTTTTGCAAAACACACATAAACAATACTGTAGCAGGGTTGCTGTCACTCTTTTTGTTTTTAAAAAAAAAAACAACAAAAAAAACACTCACCACACTGTAGCAGGATTGCTACCACGAATTTTGAAGAAATTAACACTGGCACTAACACACTGTAGCAGGATTGCTACCTCCAATTTTGAAAACTTTCAACAGGAAATAGATTTTCTTCTTTTTCCTCTTGAGACAATTGAAGTCAGGATGATTCACTTTGTCTCTTTCGATTTCCAGAGATTTTTGACAGGAACGTAGATGGGGGATTTCAAAATGAAAAAGTATTCGGGATTCATCTCTTGCTTAAGAAGGATTGCGGCGCAATACCAATAATTTCTTCCGGGACGGTGTGGCTTACAGAGCCGGTTTAATTTTCATCTTCCGGCGGCGTTTCGCTCACAGTGGCGGTTTTCTGCTTTTACGGAGTCGATAGTCTTCGAGCCACGGGTTTGGGCGCCAGTTTTAGTCCACTGAGATGAATGGATAGATCATGAGATACGATTAGTTCATCTCAGGGCTAAATACAGTTTACTTACTGTATATATATACAGCTATACAGTTCTAGGATATACATATTTATAATTACAGGAACACGTGGGGAAGGATTTCTCGCGTGATGCGTACACCACCAGATCCACCGTCTTACTTCTTCAACTCTCGGTTTCCCACCAGGGGAAAACTAAACTAGTACTCTGTCTGGTGGCGCCATCTAGCGGTCATTACTATAAATAAATAATAAATATTACCATTTGTGTTACAACTGTATATATATATATATATATATATATATATATATATATATATAATAAATGTATGATTGATTAAATCCGAAATTTCCATAACTGAAATCAGGTCATTTTTTACTCGTGTATGGATGAAAGCAAATTCGTCGTGTTAACAAATTATCTTTCTCTTTATAGTATAAAATTAAATTATATTAGTAACAGTGCACATACTCTTTGATAAAACCATAAAAGCCACTTAAAATATCCTTCTTTTTACTAGCCTAATTCAATCGTTAGTTACTAACTGAGAATGATTCTTTTTTTATTAGAGTTAGGAAGAAAAACCTAAACAGCTAAAATGGCTGACACTGATTAATTGCTTTATTGATAAATGACTCTCGCAATGAAAGTGTACAATGAAATCAAAGGTTCATGATGTCGTGAAGAAAGATTTAACAAGTGGATAATACGAAGAATTTGAGATTTTAAGATACCGAAATGTTTAGAAGTTATCAGAAGAACTTTGAACTATGTTGACATTTTGGAGAAGTATTTTCTAGTCGGAGAACCAAAAATAGCCTCCATTCTTGACATGTGATAAAGATGTCTAAATTCGTAATGTTTGTGCTGTTTAAAGATCAAGTAAACAAGAGGCCTTGGCATGCTTTCTACACGTTTACGTGCTTAAAAAAGGAAAAGAAGAATAAAGAGTTGTTAACTTCCTGATTTCATATTCCATTATACAACATTGTAAGATAATATTAAATACTCCCATTACAAACTTTGATAAATCTCCTTTAACCCTTTATCTACCGCAGTATGGTTTAATGCAGTTTTTTTCATGCAATATTTTTTTTTTGAATCACTACATTGAAAATTAAGGGATGTACATAAGAAAAATACTCAACTTCAGAAAATTTATTCCGTTAGAGCTAATTAATTAAAGGTAATCAGCTGTAAAATTAATTATATATATATATATATACCTAATTAACTTAAAATAAAGAGTCAAATTGTTTTCTAAGGTCTTCATTTACATACAAAAAAAAAAAATAAGACACATTTTGACATTAACTATTTTTTCGGAACAAAAATGACAATCTTCACAATGCGCTGAAAACGCCGTCAGCTGAAAACGCAATTTCTCCTATTATTTCTCCTCCGTCAGAGTATTCGTAAAAATGGTTATTCTATGTAATTTTTAAAGTGAGTGGTACTTATAAGTATCGTTGGTAGATAAAGGGTTAAAAATAAGAGAAATTATTATCTTTGAAATCAAATATGAAATTTATGTTTCAAAAGCTCTTGAATTTTCTTCAAAAGTTTGGTAAATAATGAAAAAAATTAAGTGTTCTAACAAGGTATTCCTTTCAATAAATTTCGCTTAATTTGTTGTTTTCGAAATTTGTTTAAAGTGGAGTTATAGTTTTTGTATTTCATAATTACATGTTGAGATTCTAAAAAAGCTACAGTTGTAAAATAATTAAGAACTTTATTATTTATTGAAATAAGAATTCAAACAATATATAGTTAAAAGATATTGTACAAATAATAATTAATACTTCTGGTAAAAAGAAGTTATCATTAGAATCTGTTATTCAGATTTTTTTTTTGTAGCACCTTCAGTTGTCAATGATAACAAATGTATCTGTCCATTTAACTTTAGAAAAATATCAGTTCCGACTTGGTCACATCTATGGCGAGGTTTAATTTTTAAACTATCCGCCCCCCCCCGGGGTGTTTTTTTGTTTCTGATGCTGCTGAATAAAATTCTACCGATGGGATTGAAAGAGGAGTGACTATAAATCTGAGATAACATGCATGGAAATATTAAGCTGAAAATGTGATCAAAATGAATTCATAAGACTACAGCACAAATTATTTAGAAAAGGTATGTGTGTGAAATAAAATAAACCTTTACAGATTTCAAAAGATACCAAGACTGAAAATAATATCAAAACTAAATGCATCTTATTTAAAGCATTTTGTGGAAATAAATAAAGTAGATGAACTCATAATAAAAAAAAAAGTGGGAGGGGGGAAGGACTAATTTAAACAAATAGAAGGGGATTCCTTTTCGAAAAGAATTTAAATCATTTTCAATGTCTGACACACAGGTTAATAAAAAAAACATAGATTATACAAATAAAGAAAAATGAGAAAATTGGAAAGCAGACTACAAAATTCAGGATCTAAAAAGCAGAAATAAATTGCGTAGAGACTAGCAATAACACCCAGGAGCAGGCACGCGGGGCATAGAGTCACCCCAGGCTCACGAAATCGTTAATTCTGGGAAACTGTTTATTTGTTATCAATGACCTTGAAAGAGTATTCCCCTACATAACAGTCTTCATGGGAACTAAAATGTATTTGTTACATATTTCCCTATTTTTTGGGAGTGGCAAATGTTTTTTTTTTTTACAATCTTAAGGTACTTGTTTTGACTGAGTTCTCCGTGCGACCACTTTTGTTCCAAAGTATTTTCTAAGGACCTGCTACATTTTTCGCCTGTAAACAACTAAGTGGTTTTAATTGCTGTGTTGTACGACTTATTATGGTTTATAAATGTAAATGAGCAGAATATAAAAAAGAAATGGCCAATTGGGATTTCTATTGAAGGAAGTTGATACTGATCAAGCAAGGGAATCTGCTGAAATAGTGCATATTAATCATGATAGCGAAAGTAATTTTGAGAAAGGCGATGAACATGAAACGTTTGAGTTGAAAGGAAAATTTTCAAATGCTACCTAAAGAACTAAATTAAGAAAAATATGAAGCCATAAGTGTAGCGCAAGACACACTTCGCCCTGTCAAAAAGACATAAGCAAGAAAAAGTTCAACAAGCTATTTGTCGATCACCAAAGGACAATAACTTGAACAAAATATAAAAGTTTTGCCTACAAATGACATTGTTGTAATGTTAGCGAAAAGTATCTATGATTTGTGTCCTTTATAATAGTCAAGCACATTTGAAACTTCTTGGTTCAGTTTGACTGATATTTTTTCTCAAATTATCAAAGAAAAATTGAAAAGTTCTTAAAAGTAAGTAAGTATACTTTCTCTTAATTAAATTATTCACTGGAATAGTGATTTTTGTCGTGTACAATAAAAAAAAATGGATTGGAGTGTCTCCGTCACCCCGCGTGACCACACATTAAAGTTGGTATTGATTGCGAACCTGCTTCCAGGTTAAATTGAATTTGG
>BMAV01007847.1:36485-49175 GCA_019973955.1 Trichonephila inaurata madagascariensis
TTTTGGGAAAACAGCGTATATTTATGCCAGATGCTACGTAACACATGATTCATGAATTTGTGTCAGTTCTAACTTACGGTTTTCTGCCACAAAGTATTTTAAAGTTTTGATTATGTGATGGATTTCCTCTCACATCCATCAGTGTTTGGGAGTTAAAACGAAGATCAACCATAATCAAAACAAATGTAATTTTTTGATTTTTTAACAAGTTTCAACAACCCAGGCTAGGAAATGCACCTATAATTAAGTATTGGAGCAAAAGCGAGGTATACGAAATATTTAATTATGAATTGAATCGCTTGCTTTTGGAACGTTTTGGTAAAATATGTTCTAAATAATCGTAATTATTCTACTTCTAGTTAATATTATTCTAATTCAAATTTCTTATTGACTAAATCGTCAATTACCAATTTTAAATATTAAAAATATTAATCAACGAGTCATTCTCAACTAACTTTCTACTATACGTTAATCACTAACTTCTATCATCTAACTCCTAACCTCTCTCTCTCTAACCTAAAAGTTAATGCTTAAATATAAGCCTTGATTTACATAAACCGCATCTTCTTCTTCGGGAAAAAGTTTTCAATAGAACAAAATACTAAAAAAAAAAAGTTTTCCTTCAAGAGGATTAGTAGGAAGCTCGCGAATAGACCCGTTACAATTATGCTAATTTGTTATTTCATAAATATATTATTACAAATATTCGTAGTTACAACTTATTTAAAAATATAACGCTAAGTTTGTTTTTGTTATTACTAATGGGTTAAGTTCATGTGATAACGACAATCGCATGTTTGCAGTCAATCATTACTTTTAAAGAATCTTATTACTTGAACATCTTTATCAAACTATCAAATATGAAATTTAATCTAAATTTTACATTTAAAACAAATATAAGTCTAATACTAGTTTTGAATTCAATGAAGAACATGTGATTGCATTTTTCCAGTAACTGTCAGGAATATACTGTATTGAATAGTAATAATAATATTGTTGCTCGAATAATATATAATCAATTAGAGAATTGAAGTGAAGTGATATTTAAGTGAGTGATATTAAGTGAATTTTATTATACGCTTATGTTTTGTGAGTTTTACATTGCTATTACTAGCATAAAAAATATTGATGAATAATATTCTTTAACCATGTCTCATGCATTAAATTAAGATTAACATAAAAGTTATGAAAAAATATTCTCAGAATTTTAAGCCAAAACTATTTTTTCTTTAACGAAAATTGGAAGACTCTGAAGTATATTTGTATGGAATCTTGTTTCTTTGAGCTACATTGAGCAGGTATCAAGATTTTATGCTGAAAAATTTTGTTTACTCATCACGACACCTAATCAGCAGCGTTTGTTTCTTATCAGTATAACGTGTTGATAAAATATTACACATAACGTGTCTAGAGACAAGATAAAATTTTCTCGAGAAAAACACTGTTTTGCGAACATAAATTTCTAAAATTAGTTTGCTATAATCTAGAATGGTCGAGCTGGCCATGTATAGTGTTGCTGAAAAAAAAAAAAGGCTTAAATAGGCCTTCTCTTGAAAGCATAGCAAGTATTCTGTTTAATGTTAATGCATAAAATCGAATTTAAAATAAGTGTAATGGAAAACTAATATATGCAAGGTTTTATTAAAAAAAATAGTCCCAAATTATTTCAATTCCCTCGTTTTTAAAATATATTTCTTAAAAACCACTCCTTAAGAAAATCATACCTACACATGCACTTGTATATGTCATGGGAACTTCCTTTAATTTTTAAAGCAAAAATTGTATTATAATTATCCGATTATAAGCTGAACTGTCTTCAAAAATTCACCCAAAATTCGAAATTCGCATACAGGGTGTCCAGAAACTAAATGATAAGCGGGCACTAGGTGAAAGGTGTGGTTATATCTGTACTGGGAAATAAAATTTCCCTAGCACTTAATAAAGAGAAGACAAGCACATTTTTAAAAATGTGGAAAATTGACACACTTAATCACATCATTAGCACCTGTGGCCACAAATTTCGCAACTATACGATGATTTTTTCCCCTAACGTTGGTTTACATAAATGTACTATTAAGCACAGTCACAAGTTGGACAAAAACATTTGCTGGTTCAGTTAAATTTAAAGTAGTTTGTGTGAATCGAGGTTTGTGTAAAAGATGTTATCTAACTTTGAGTTTCCATAAAAAGAAAACTATTGTGCAAATAACACCAGACAAACTTCTCAAAAGTTTGGCTATTTAGTTGATTCCAAAATGGTACAACACTTATTTCTTTCTATGCATAACAATCGAAGAGAATTTTTTTATTTGCAGAGCATATTCATTTCAAAAATATCTGTAATGATACTTTCCCTCTCATCATAAGTTACTGTGACCACACAAATTGCACAATTTCACAATGAGTTTTTCACTAAAGTGATCTTTCATAGCCGTGCTATTAATTACAGTCACAAATGGAGCAAAATTCTTTACACGTCTTGTTGAAATTAACGTAATTTTAGCCGGTTTAAAAAATGATGACACTTAACTTTGAAGCTTCGTAAAAAGAAAAATATTTCATACTACACTAAGCAAGTAATTTCAAAAGATGACCCATTTAGTGTCAATTCCAAAATGGTACAACATTTGCTACATTTCTATCCATAACAATCATGGCCATTTTGTTTTCTTGACTTTGTTTCTTGACACACTTTCCTTAAAAGAACCAAATCTTAAGTGAGTAACTCAAATCAAGCAATACATTTAAAAATAAAACATTTTTCTAATACTTAAAGTCTTGTTAAATTACTTTGTGACTACGCTTGGAGACTCTCGAGTTTTGCAGAAAAATGTAGAAAAAAGTTAGTGAAGATTCGGAATTCCTGAACAAAATATTGTGATTTGTCGAATCTATATTTAAAAGGAACGGATATTTAAACTTACATAGACGGCATATGAAAAAAACACCATTTAATGCTTGAAGACCGGTTCCTATTTTAATTTAAAATTAACTTGCGGACCGGAATATTAAACGGAAAAATAATTCGACAGTTTGAGTTTCCCAAAAGTTTAAATGCAGCAAAATATTCGAATTTTCTTCGAAACAATTTGTCAAATCTGCTGGAAGATTTGCCACTTAACATCGACATGTGGTTCCAGCAAGATGGATGCCCAGCGTATTTCGTGTTTCTTGTACCAAGAGTGTTCGAACATGGAACATCCCGGAAGTTGGATTGGAAGTCATGGTTCAGTTTCATGGCCAGCTCGTTCACAGATTTAAACCCCCGTTAATTTCTTTAACTCGGACTTTATAAAAGGAAAGAAATCTATTTTAAACCAATTGAAAATGTGACCGAACTGCGCAAAGGATTGTTGAAGCAGTGGAGGAAATAAACTTAACTAATTACTCCCGACTCAACAAGCAATCACTTTTAAAAATGTGTAAAACCTACATTCGTGTAGAGGATAAGCAAATTGAACATTTACTTCATTAAAGTTTTACAAAAAAAATTTTTACACTTTATTTTTAAATTTATTTCTTAGCTTGGGATACATACTTAAGATTAAGTTTTTTTTAAAGGAAGTCATTTCGTAAAAGTAAACAAAATGGCGATGATTGTTACGATAAAAAATATAGCAAGTGTTGTACCATTTTGGAATTGTCGCTAAATGGGCTTGAAATAACTAGCTTAGAACACTTTTAAATATTTTTCTTTTTGTGAAGCGTTCAAAATTAGGTGACATCATTTTCTCAAACCGGCTCGAACTACGTTAATATTAATGAAACCAGCAAAAGTTTTGGCTCCATTTGTGACTGAGATTAATAGCATAGCTATGAAAGATCACGTTAGTGAAAAAATCGCTGTGAAGTTGTGTACTTTGCTGTCACAGACATCTCAGTCAGTGAATGAAAATCTTAAGTACTATACGGAAATTCGGTTTCTGTCAATAACATTATGTCATTTCTTTTTTCTTTTAGATATTGCTTACGCATGACTTACGGAACATGTTAATAACATAAAAAAAAAAGCGTTTTTATTCAACACTACGCTTTCTATAGAGATTAATTGATTCGTATGTAAGTCGACCCCCTTATTTTTCAAAAATCTTTGCAAAAATTCTCCACTTATACAAGGAAATATATCGTACATACCTCCGCTTTTTAATTACAGTCGGACGAAGTCGTAAATCCACCCAAAAAAGTTCGTTATATAGAGGTTCATCTTTTAATATATTTTATAAACCACATAAAACAAATTTTAACTTCATAAACTCTATGCATCAAAAAAAGTAATTATTTATAGCTTTTTGTAAATAAATATTTATGTATTTTATACATATTACCCATCAAGAAAAAAGAAAGAAAGAAAAACTGCAAGGAAAACAAGAAAAAGAATATTGAGGAATATACTGCATTTTTTTTCAACATTAAGAAATTAATTTTATGTTAAAACTAATGAATTTTAGGACATTTTCTAATTTAAAGCATACAAGAGGGAGTAATTTTAGATACATTATTTTATAACTAGAGACTCTAACTCTAAACATACATTACCACGTACATCCTTAAATTTAATTACTAACAAAATCTGTTACTTTTGTTTGAGTTTTTCTTTATTGTAAAAATGCTTTGTTTCATAATACGCCTCACATCTTAGCAATGCACCTAAACTCCCTTTACGACCACCATAAAATGTGTTAAAAGAGAGAATAACTTGAAATGTCCAGAAATACGTAAGACATAGGGAGAAAAAAACTGAATCACAAGAAAAAAGTTAGTTATATAGAAAATACACCTCGCTATTTGGAAGAGAAAATCGCGAAATGTTCTTGGTTCCAAGAAAAGGTTCACTATATAGAAAAATTCGCAATATAGAGGTTCGTTATATGGAGGTTCGACATTATTTTAAGCTTTAATTATAATTATATTAATATAAGCTTATATTATATTAAATACATGCTGAATTATGTGCTAACCTCTATATATATCATCTTATACCTCTTACTCTTATAACTTTGGAAGAATTACTTCCCTATCCTCTAATAAGTACACTGAGTAGGGATCGAGAAGTAAGTTACTGGATTTGCAGCGAGTCTATCTCATTTGGTTTGGAAAGGATTTGAATTATGGTGGACATTTGATCACCACGAGTTATCCCGAGAGAAAGGGATACCCTTTTGACACAAGAGATGTTTATAATGATGCCGAAAGGAAGTCTGTTTAACAAGCTCCAGAGCTGGATCATGCCAGAGAGAATTTAATCGGGTTCCCTTGATCTGTAGCCGTAGATACTAACGAATCACAATTGTCTCAGGGATATAAGACAAAGAGGTATTTTCTGGCCTTTGTTCTTAAATTGTAATGAAAAGAAATTCGTATACATTAATGGACATGTTATACATTTGAAATAATATTTTTATTCAAGTCACCATATAATTTAAAGGTCGTGTGTAGGATCTGAAGGTGATTTTAATTATGACAGTAAGTTAATTTTTATATATGATTAGTAGGAGCTAAAATATCTAACATTTATTCATTTCCTACTATTAGTTCACTCTCTCCCTATATATATATATATATGTATGTATGTATGTATGCATGCATATCTTGTTCAAATTTTAAACAGTTAATAAAATACTTTTTATTCATCCATTCAAGTTCAAATAGTTTTTTTAAACTTGCAGGGGAAGACACTTGATATTAATACAATTTTTTCAAATATTAATTTATTAACTTAATTAAAAAGGAATTAATAGTAACAAACAAAAATAATAGTCCAACAGCATATAAAAAAAGAAATTCATTCTTTGTGTCTCTGTAACGCAATGGATAGCGCGTTGGACTTTTAACCCAAACGTAGAGGGTTCGAATACCACTTGGTGTGGCCTAATTTCTGAGAGAGAGAATGTGGCTTCTTTTTTACTACACTATTTTATTAGAATGATTAAACTTAATGAATGAATAAATAGTAACACAAAAAAAAAAAATAGTACAACACACTATATAGAAAGGAAAATGGAGAATTGCAAGGAAAATCACTTTCTATTTTGGCAATTAATATTGTGGTTCTGCCATACGTATATACATATTTATATTAATTGTAATTATTTAATAAAAAGTAACTAAAATAAAATTTTTCTTTGTTGACCTAAGTAGGAATTGATTTAAACATTTTTTTAAAAATATTACTTGTTTTATTTTAGTTTTGATGATTGATGAAAGTATATCAGAATGCATTAATTTGAAGTTTGTGAATTGTAAAAAAAAATCATATGAGCTACATTTTTTTCATTAGCAATTTATTTGAACAATCAACCTGGGTTTTTTTTCCCGGAATTGTAATTATTTTTGTGAAACACATATTTAAAGATAAGATAAATTTTTAAATATGTACAGAATCATTCATTTTTTATCCCATCAGCAATTTTCAGATTTTAGATAATTTATAGAATTGTCATTTTGTATGATCTTATAAATTTAAAATTTTATTAATTTTATCAGTGTAAATTCGCAAACAATGTATGAAATCCCTTTCAAATGCTCTACCATAAATATTTTATTTAAATTAAGCCCAAAAATTTCAATATATCCTTCCAAATGAAGCATAATCTTCAATTAATGTTCGATACTAGCATGTATAATAAATTTAGACAAACAAATAATTGGAAACATTTTTTGATTAAAAACTTCAGAATTATGTACAGATTCATACAATGTACAACATTTTTTAAAATCATGCAAATGAATTTAGAAATAATTGTAAATGCACATAATATTATACATTTGAATAATTTATATCTATTTTGTGTGGAAGAAATTAGATGCGTATAGATCTGATGCACTTTAAATCTATCAAAGTTCAAAGTCCTTACGTTAACGTTATATGGAAGTTTGAAGAGGGGACTACAAACTTTAGTGTTCTCAACGTTATTTACCCTAGGTTCAAAAAATTACTAAGTCGTTGCCAATAGCCTTGATTAACTTCAAAATACGATATTGATAATCAATCAACAAATCAGTGAAAAGAAAAAAAAATAAATGTTAATAAAAAATAAAAGGAAATTTCTTAAAACGAAAATTACATCAAATTTAAGTATTTAATATCGTATGTATATGTTTGACTTCGAGTACTTTTAATAAGAAACAAATTTAAATAGAAGAATTATAATTAGGGCATGAAATTTTTCGATAAAAAAATCTATTTCTGCATTAGGCCCCTCCCCACCCCTCACACACAGAGCTAGTGGAATTCTTATGTTCATTTTTTCGCATAAGTTTGATAAGAAGTTCAAAGAATCCATGTTGTTTTCCTAATGGACTTTCCCAAGTAGCAGACGGCTAAGGGTTTCACCCCAGCAATGTTTGTCTTTTATGTAAAACAAGGATTTTATCAGAAATTCATTTTCAAATATAATTTAGAGTACAACAATTTTATCTTTTATGAAATGAGTTTGTAGACAATATCGTAAGAAATTTATTACAAGGCTTCACTTTAAAACTCTTTACCTAGACGAAGCATAAACCTAAATTTTTTTGAAATTCAGACTTAATAATTTCGGCTCAATTTCTAACTTCTTTCAATAAGGATATGTAAAGAAATTAATAAAAATTCTAGCTCAGAACTTTTCAGCACAAGTATATATTATTGTTTGTGATGATATTATTTAGAAACAATTGTATGTATGAATTATTAGGAAAGTGTTATGTGCTTTTATTGTACAAGTTTGTTCTGTTATTGAGCCTTCTCTCTTTTTATAACACATGGCAATAATTTTGAGTTACTTGTATTTATTTATTCGTTAAGGCCCAGTGGCCGAGTGTTGGTTATATCGCGGTTCCACACCACAGGTTTGAGGTTCTGTCCTCGGGCTGGGCAAGGTCGACTCAGCCTTTTATCCCTCCTGCAGTGGGTCGATAAATGAGTACCAAGCTTGTTTGGGGATTTAAACATAGGAGGTCTCACTTCTTGACTGGACACCTGATCAGGACATCTGCTCTAGCACCTCAGCGCCCAATGGTCACACTGAGATGGGTACAGTAGGCATTGGCCCTCATGGACTGTTGCGCCACTGAGTTTAAGTGTTTATTCGTTAAGGTATTGTAACGCTTTTTATATAAGTCAGAGAGTTTTTATATGAAAAATGAAGTATTTTTATAGTAGATAATCAAAATAAGGGTATAGTAAAATACTGAACATCATTTTACAAATAAATATTTTGTAATACTTTTAAAAATCTACTGGCCAATAAATATATATTTTTTTGTTAAACGTACAGTATAAATTACTGCATGGTCATATTTAATTTTACTGAGATTTCAATACCTTTAGTACGAAATAGCTTTAATAACATTTCCTGAGGCATGTAGCTTAAAAGTAATTTAAATGAATAGAAAATTTTTCTGATTAAAATTAAATAGGATAATAATTCTCTTCGAAAGCTAAGACTTCATAGAAAAAAATTGGTAGATAATATATTTCTGGTTTAAAAGTAAATAGAAAACCTGATATATCTGCTTTTACGAGGTAATAAACTGTGCAAGGTAAACTAAAAATTCCGTTAAAAACTAATAAATACTGCATTCTTAGTCAACTTATATGTATACTTCATAAAATTAGAATAAATTAATTAAAGATAAGTTAACGCTAATGAAGTCCATAAATTTTTTTATAAATACTTTGCGACATAGCCATCCTGTGATGACTATGTCTATTAGGATCCGCGTAAGCTAGAGGTGTGGGATTATCAAAATGATGAGACATATTGGATTCTTAATACAACTTTTATTAAGAATAACTTATATTACTTAATTCTAATTGACAACTTTCTTAAAGTGAGAGTTAACACCTAATTAAACCTTATATTCAAGTCAGATCGCGCAACTAGATCATTTATCTTAATTATAATAAATTAACTGATTCATCTAACTTCCTATACAAAATATTACCTTTTACAGAGTCTCCTTTCTTCAACGATTGAGTAATACCTATAATGTAACTTTATATGCGAAGATTCCAACTTCTTTATATTTTAATTTACATGAACGTATCTTTCTTCCAGAGCTATAGGACATCTAACTCTTGATCCGAATGATTCCACACTAAGTTATCTCTAAACTTGCCGCTCCTTCTCATCAAAGCTTCTATCCTTTTAAAGTATATCTCATTTACATATTCTATTCGTTTGCCTTCTTGGTATTGGGTTGGAAAGGTTTTGCCATTAATCGTGGCCGTCAAAGAACATAGGAGTTATGTTAGAAGAAGGACGCGAGAGACGTCACAACTTAAAAGGAAATTAAATTTTTATTTATAAATAAAGATAGAAGTATCAAATCAAGTATTTAAAAATCATAAGTGTTTTGCGTTTTGAATTAAAAAAAAAAGGATTTTACTTAAAAAATATACTGATAATGACCTAGTACCACGTAAATTTCATTTTGATACCCATTGTCATATTTTTTTCGGAGCAAATTGTGACCGCGGTAAACTAGTGGTTATGATCACAGACTCGTGGCTGTGGCAAGTCAGGAGTTCGAGCCTAGAGCCGCTGAACACCTACCATGTAGATAGGCTGATGCAAGTTAAATAGATCGAGAATGAAAGTCCTAACATTATCGTGGTGTGAAAGTTTGGAGAGGGTGGTGCCAGCTCAGATGTCATGCTCGTCACTTGACCATGGTTCCCAATTACGAAGTCTTTCACCAATAGACCTCTTGTTGCTGTTTTGTGCTGGAAGTTAATAAACACTCATTCAGGGCAAATTATTAAAATTAAGTGGTGAACATTATAATTTGCTGAGAGATCTAAGCAGTTTTATAGTTCAATTCTCTGAAGATATTTAATAGTATTTATATTTGAATTATATTAGGAAATCTATCTGCAGCTTTTTTTAATGTCGCGTGTATTTTTTAAACCAGCGCTTCTCTAACTGTGGGACGCATTCTCTAGGGCAGGGATGGCGAACCAGTGGCACGCGTGCCATTGATTGCACGTGACACAATATTTTTGGCACATCAGTGATCAAGATGGTTTGTATTTTATTTTTCAAAATTTCAAAGTTCACTATAAAGTATTAGGAACAAACGCGAGTGATTGGGGAGCACACTCGTCTTGCCTTAGTTTCGTTGTAGACTACAATTGCTTATGATGTAAAGTTTGTCTACGCATAGCTGTGTTTTTAAAGCTTACCTGTGTTATTTTTATGATTTGTAACTGTTGTTTAACGTGGCTAGTTCAGCAAAAGAACAAAAAGTGTAAGTTAGTAAGTGTAACAGAGAATTTCAAATTTGATGGACCGAGAAATATGGCATTATTAGTAAAGGCGACAAAGCAGTATGTGTTTTATATTCTGGAATAGTGGTATGCAAAACATCGTCTTTAAAACGGTATTTTGAAACATTTAACAAACCCTCTTATAAAAAAAAAGTAACAAACAGCAAAAATAATTAATTGCTAAGAAACCGTTTGACAGATGACTCAAATTCAGCATGTATTCTACAAAAAGTAACATCTTACAATTCTAATATAAGTTATTTGTCATCCAATCTGCAACAAAAGAAGTCACACTAATGTTACTCTTTAATTTGAATTACGCGAATAACTAAAACATTTATAACTCTATACAGCGCAAAAAATATTTTTTCGTAGTAAATAGAGTTTTGTGTTATTCGTATTTACTTTTAGTATTTTCACAATAATCACAAGTCAAAATTATTTAATGGTACGTCTATACGTCATTAGACACTTCTTTGGAAAAAATGACACGTTGGTCCATAAAGGTTCGCCACCCCTGCCCTAGGGGGACGTGATAACCCTACGAAGGGTGTGAGCGACTTACTCCTGAAGTTGCTCTCCCCTCTGTCGAGCCTACCTAAGGGTGTAAGAGGGATAAAAGCATAATCAGAAACTTCCATAACAACTATTATTTATTTATTCATGCATACTAATCAACAACAGTTTAACCTCTAAGTGAATGTCAAAGAAGCAGTAGAGAGAAAGCAATAAACATTAAGCGAACAAGCGCAAGTAACCAGTTTAACTTAGCTTAATCTATCGTTGATTACAAATCCCCAAACAACTAATATTAAACTGTGGCAAACACCGCTCTTAATCTTAAGCTGTGAAAATAAACTTTACTCTATCTCACATGCGTGGCGAATGTAACAGCTTCTCAGCTCCTCCTCCATAGTTACAAAAAACTTAGACTTTATATAGTCGAACTAATCTACATATCAAGGCTTCTTCTTGAGAGGGATGGCTGTGAATTAAACACGAATGCTAGCCCAAAGATTCCCCAAAATGATTAGATTAGTGTGAAGGTCACTTTAAGATCCTTCACAGAGGTGTGCGAGCATGTCGAAAATAAAAGATTTAAAAAATTACAAATTTACTGAAATGAGGCAAAACAAAATACATTTTTACATAATAAAATACCAAATACACATTTACACTGATATAATATACTTATAAACGTATGAGTACTGCATAATGTATTTATAATTAATCTATCGAAACTAACTTTACAATTTTAGTAATTACTAATGACTCCCAGGGGCTTATTATATAAAAATTTAATACGTATCTTGATAAATTGTGCTGTTTATAATTAAAATCGTATTGTAGCTTTAGCGCGTCTAAGTACATTATTATTGCATTCGATACATTGTTATTGTATAAAGGGGGGGATGAAAATTGTGTTTGAAAATTGGATAGCAAATATTGAAAGTTTGAGAAACATTGTGTGTGTGTGTGTTTTAAACTTTCTTAATAGTTAAGTAAAATATTCATTTAAAGCTAATAAATGTTAAAAAATTGTCACTTTTAAGGAGCAGTTTCTCTTTGATTTGCATAATCTTTCAGAGCAGTAAACACATTACTTAAAGAAAGTTTCATGTCTTCGCATCAGTATTTGAAATCTCTTGAGACACTTCGTATTCCCGGAAATAAATACTAAGAAAGATTCATCCCAGTACTTTATTCGAGTATCCTAGTAACGTAGAATAATGCTCTAGATCTAGAAAGTTCTGCGTCTTGACCTGTCGCCATGGTGATTGGATACATCGTTGACTTGCTCCTTTATCAATGGATTAAACCGCATCAGTGAGGTGTGATGGCCGTCTGTCTTTCTAGCAGGATGCGTGCAATATTAATATAAATTGTATCATTGAATAAAAAGTTTTTGGCTGTCTGTGGATGGCAGTAATCAAATTCACTAAAGTCTGTGCTTCTTGAAATATTATTTTAATCTCGCATTCGTTTTTGTGAACTTTTTTAAACATAAAATAGTACTAAATAAAGTTACGAATGCAAAATGGAAAACACATTTTTTAAGTTTTTAGTAGTAATCGTGGATTTAATTTATCAAAAATTATTATGGTGAAAAATGATATTAAGGTGTGGTTTTTAATTATTATTGTATTATTTTTTTCTTCTTTCCCGCTTACAGTTAAAGAAAACATTTTTTGCAAACTTTTGGAGAAAATATGCATAGAATTAGTTTAATTTAAATTCAGTTAAAAAATTTTGTTAAAAATTCATGATTTAATAATTTTTTACAAAAATGCCTTTTGACTGGAATGAGTATGATTATTTCACATGCTTACTCAGTCACAAATAAATTTAAGGAAGTATAAAAGTCAACAAATAAAAAGAGCACAAGAGATTTAAAAAAAATACTCTCTCTCTCTCTCTCTCTCACACACACACACACA
>BMAV01007847.1:63303-82535 GCA_019973955.1 Trichonephila inaurata madagascariensis
CATGTTTTACGACAACAGAGGGGAGAAATTTTAAGAAAAAAAAACGCCTTTAATTATTTCAATGGGTTGTAACTCTGAAAGTAATGTGAATTTTTCAAAAATCATAGTTGAGCCTCTGTACAGAGGTCTGAGCTATATACAGGTAAAATATTATTATAATAGAAGCATTTTTCACAAAAGGAGAACATTTTGAAAAAAGGTTATTCTAAGTTAATTTTTTGCCAAAATTTAAGTAATTTTTTTTTGTCAAAATGTCCCTAAAACAATTTTATACGTGTATTCTAATCTAAGTGACTAAATATCATGAAAATTATCCATTTATGTGCCTTTTTAAAATCATGGTTCCGAACGTAGTCGGATACCTTAAGAATTTCATCAGGCTGTGACACTGATTCTGTTTCAATAATGGGGAAAAAAGACGAATTGAAAAGATTTGAATATGACGTAACTGTGGGTTTGCGTAAGTCGAGTATTACTATACATTAATATAGTAAATCGATTTAATAACTCATGATCACACCCCATGAAATTCAAACGAATATTCAATAAAACTGTTATAATTATTCTAAAATTACACTTAAAAGAAGTTCAGATTTAACTATCCGTATTTGCTTACGATTTCCACAGTTATAAGACAGGATCGAAGAAAATTATTCTATGACTAACAGAATAGAAATGTATGCCTCGTTTCTTAAGTTTTTTTCCAAAGTAAAACTTGGGCAAAAGAAAGACATCTGTTACTTGTTCGCTTAATCAATCTCTCTCTCTCTATATATATATATACACGACTTCGTGCCGGTCGTTAAATCATCAGAGACGCCAAAATGAAGTCGGGAGCATGAAGTACCAGGAGATAATATATTCTGGACTTCGTCAATCAATGTCTTTGCAGTGAAGATTAAGACAGTTTAAAAGAAATTCAGAAAGTTTAGAAGGAATCCTTAAGCAAACCATTAAGTGACTTTCTAAAATTATAATCCTTTACAATACGTCCTTGATCAACCTCTAAAAATTAAATAAATCAATTAAGGGATTTTGAAGCACTTTCTCCATCAACTAACTTATCCTTTATATACTTAAACAGAGAACCCTTATATCCTGAGAGAGAGAGAGAGAGAGAGAGAAATGTAAACTTTTTCCTAAGTAAACTCTTTTTTAATGAGGATATCCAATGTAAAGTGTTTATCTTTGGTGTTTGAATTGCCCTAATTTTGTTTATAATTTGATAAACAATAAGAAAAGATTTATCCAATTGATTCCTTTGAAGTATTTTTCCTTCTAAGCCTTTTGCTGTAGATAAATTAAGATTGGGAGAATTTCAGGATATAACTAAAGTAAAGGAAGATTTTTCGCGTGGGTGAATTTTGACAGGCAGTTATGAGGAGAATATATCCATTTTAATAACTGAAAACTCTGGGATAATTAAGGCATCCTAGCCTTAATAAGCTTCTAGATGTCCCAAAACCTTTTATTTATGCAAATATGCAGGGTGTCCGGATTTAAAGTATCCAAAAGTAATGGATTATTATTACGGAGCTACCCATCAGAATGTAATAAACTTTTCATCCATGGATTGGAAAACTCTCTGAGATTTTTTTGTCTAGTTCGATTGGCCGCACGTGCGCGCATTATTCAGTAATCGCAGACGATAAACTTTTTACACTATTTTCATTAGTAAAGATGTGGACGCCACAGTAAAAGATGCAGTGGGTATTTTGGTTAACGGAATTTAAATAAGTCACATGTGTACAGCGACGTGTTCGAACAGAATAGAATATCGACCCTCTGACATCAAAATCTATCCACCAATGGGAAAGAACTTTAAAGGAGATGGGAACTTTGGTATATCATACTGACAAGTATTCTTTCGTGATAGAAGACATTGTTGATTGTGTGCGTGATTCATTTTGTAAGAGTCCTGATAAGTCTATTAGGCAAGTCAGTAACGACATTCCATTTTGTTCGAACACGTCACTGTACATGCGTGACTGATTTAAATTCCGTTAGCCAAAACAGGCACTGCATCTTTTACTGGAGCGTCTACATCTTTACTAATGAAGTCAGTGTAACAAGTTTATCGTCTGCGATTGCCGAATAATGCGTGCACGTGCAGCCGATCGGACTAGACCCAAAAAATTTCGGAAAGTTTTCCTATCTCCGGATGAACAGTTTAATACATTCTGATGGGTAGTTCCGTAATAATAAGCCATTACTTTTGGATAATTTAAGCCCAGGCATCCTGTATATATTTTTTATAAGTTACTGATATCTAGGTCATGGCATCAAGTTTTTAATTGTATTGAAAAATATTCTTATAGCTTTCATCTCTAGATTTAAGAAGAACAAGAATTTTAAAACGGAAGTACAACTATCTGTTATGCTCCTGTAACCCCCTCTCTAAAACCTATTTTTTGCAGATCTTTACTCAATAAGATAAATTTGCATGTAAAATTTCAAGTTTTTTGGTTTAATGGTTCAAAAACGGGAATTTTTATCTGTAACGTCTTCTTTTACCTTGAGCAACAAGCCTTAGAAGTCATTTTCCTATTTTCCTGTTCTTAGAGAATCAGTACTCAACAAAAGAAACCTGCTTACCAGATTCGAAGTCAGTAGGATTAATAGTTCAAAAACAGGAATTTTATCTTCTACGCCTCTTAACCCCTAGCAACCTGACTATCGAGTCTGTCTATTTCCGAAAAACCTTTATTAGCAGATTTCCACTCACTTAAAGAAACATACACAGCTAATTTCAAGTCTACAGGTCTAATAGTTTCGGAGATTTCGTGATGAGGGATTTGCTTTTCTCCTTTACGTAGATTAACAGCTTCAATAATCAAGGATATTGCAGTTATAAGATTAAATTATTTCTTTTTATGTTTGGGCAGTTGTACTAATCATTCGAATATTAGATAAAAATTAACATTAGTTTTTTTAAAAAAAAATTTGCTTTTAACTTAACTCAGTGGCGTGACAGCCCATGAGGGCCAAGGTCGAAATTGGGCCTTGAGGTGCATGAGCAAATATTCCGGTCAGGTGGTCAGTGTGACGCGAAACCCCCAGTGTTAAGTTCCCAAGCAAGCTTGATACTCAATTATTGACCCACTGAAGGGATGAAAGGCTGAGTCAACCTTACCCAGCCCGGGGTAAATTTTGTTTTTACCAAAAAACAAAAAGTAAGGAATGAGGTTTTTAAAAAATTCGGTGGCTTTTTCTGAATGAACTTAAAGTACTTTAAATTTATCATTGCATTTTTATAAGTAAAAATTAGGAGTCCCTTTGTAGATAAATTTAAGATAGCAGAAGGAGTGTCATGAAATTTGCGTTAAATTTGAAGTTGTGAAAAAATTGAAATTTTGAAATTTAGAAATGAATATGAACAACAGATTTAAAAGCAAGAGTATATATATATGTGTGTGTGTGTGTGTGTGTGTTTGTGTATGTATGTATGCATTTATGTGTGTATGCGTGTGCGTGAATGCGTATGTGTGTACTTTTAAAATTCGAATGTATGCATGTGAACTTCTCACAAACCGTTAAATGCAGAATGTACCAAAAGGGAGAAAACAATCCAAGGAAGCCCTTTCGACCCTTTTAACACCAAAATTAAAATTAGTTAAAAAGGTATTAATTAAAAACTCCTAAATAAATTGACGGTTTTCTTCTGTTGTGTGGTGCTATATATAGTGTGGTCCTTGGCGAACGGCATGAGAAAGATTTCCATCATTTTTGATGTTCCTGATGCCACCTGATCAACGATGTGAGATACACGCCCATGAAAGTCAATGTGACAAGGGGCTAGTTTTACTTCTTTCGTTAGCCGCAGCTTCGAGCACCATGAAGGTAACAGCAGCATTCCAATTTCGAGGGAGTATATCTTGGGAGTGGACCGAGGCCTCCCACCTCTCTTTCCTTTTCACCAATTTCTCGAGAGGATTTGCGACTTAACGAATACTTAGAGTACCCCAGGCCACGCTATACATTTACAAACATCCATGCCTTCTACGGGATTTGAACCCTATCCCTACAGCACGGCAGTCTGTGTCTTTAATCACTATACCGGATGGGCTGCCTGGTAGGTTAGTTAAATAAATCCCTCCTCAAATATTTCTTCCTAAGAAAGTTAATCTTTTTTGGCTTTTTAATACATTTATTTTAAAAGAAACTACTTTTTAACAATTTATTACCAACTATGGTAATAAATTAGATCGTGCAACTGAAATACTTAAATTTCACAAAAATATACTCAAGAGGCTCGGATGCGCTGATGAGCAACAACCACAAGATAAAGATAACGATTAATCGTTTGCCCCCAATCATTAATCGTGTTAAGGGCTCAGAAACTAATAAAACAATTTCAGAAATTCCTCACACCGTAAATCTAATCAGTGATCTTTGGAAGGTAATCTCGTGAAGAAAATAATCAAAGGGTAAATACTAATTTTTCTCGGCGGAAACTCATTGTTCATTTTGTACCGAGAGAAACGCTTGAGGTGAGAAAATTAATAAGCTGTTTTAGCATATATGATTAGCAGGAAATCTGCATTAATTTGATTAAATATACATATTATTTTTAAACTGTACATCTCTAGAAGCTATCTCTGTGTTTGAGTAATTTATTTTCTACGTGATTTAAATCAAATTTAATTTGTAAAAGAATTTTACCTCTCTTGCATTTCAAATGGAATTATTATGGATTTATTTGTTTGATTTCATTTAGCTTGAGTGCAATTCTAATAAAAAAAAGAGAGAAACTGACATAATGACGGTTAAGTAATATCAGGTGACCCCAAAGTCTCTTAATATTTGGAAACTTGATAATTCGCAGAATAATGCACAAGTATAGGACAAACTAATACGAACACTCATTTAAAAATGAGTCGTCCTTCGACCATCCAATAATCATTCGCTAAGTGTTGCAACAGTTGGCCACCTAATGGCGACGAAATAAAAAGGTATGAGTCTAGCATTTGGCAGTGTGAGAGTTGTATTAGAAAATACTGTTCCTAGCAAAGCGTGATTGTGTTTGACCTCAACGATGTGAAAAGAGGCAAGATAATAGGAGCTTGCCTTGTTGGAGTGTTCGTGTTCAGAACAGCCAACCTTGTGGCTGTTTTAAGGACTACTGTGTCAAAGGTTATGATAGCGCGTGCAAACTTCTGCGAAGCCTAATAGTGAGCGAAAGTCGAAGTTGAATTGCCATGAAAGACGGATTTTGAAGAGGATAGTCTCTAGAAAACGCAAGACTACACAACAGTAGATGACGTCCGAGATTGTTCAAGACTATTATTTGTCAATCCCACATCGAATGTAAATTGTCATTCAAACCAAAGGGGTTCAACAACCCCTTACAAATAAAAAAAATTTCTTTCTTCAATAGGTGTTCCTATTATTTTATCCTATAACCTGTAAGTAGAAAGGGAAAAAATGACGCGCATGCTTGAAATAACATGGGGTTTTATTGGAAAAAAAAATGTGCGAAAAATGGTCGTCTATATCAGTCGTGATCAGACCCTTTTTTTTCTCGAGGAATTGTGTTGTTCTGGTTTGAAAACTGTTAGCGGGACATGTGCAAAGTACGTCGATAAGTTGCAGAATCATATAATCCCTGGTCTGGCTGATAAACACATTCCGGAGGATACTACTTTTCTTCATGATGGAGCTCCATCCCATATTGCTACACGTGTAAAAGATCTCTTGCGTACATTGTTTGGGGAGGATCGCTTGTTAAAACGCCTCTTCCATCATGTTTCGCCTCCCAGGTCCCCGGACCTCAATCCCAATGATTATTGTTTGTAGGGTTACCTGAAGCCAAAAATCTACCACGAATGTCTAACTTCATTAGGGATGATAAAATACAACATCAGATGACAATTTCTCATCAAACTTACAGATATGCTATACAGTGCTGCTCTCAACATTATCCCTCGACTACAGGTATTGTTGAGGAAACAGGACCCTTTGTTATGAAGCACATCACTTATTGCTGAAAAATTATTAAGCTAATTATTGCTTTTGTTAATCTATAAAGCGCATCTGCTGGCCATGTTCTGCATTTTCTGGTTTCAATAAATCCCCGTGTCAATTCAAGCATGAGTGTTAATTTTTACCTACCTACATTATTACGAGGATTATTGAATTTAAAAATTTTAACGGACTTTTGGGTCACTTGGTTTATGTTTTTTGTTGTTGCTATAGTGAAATCTATTTATTAAAAACTGTCTGACCGTATATTTATTAAAAGTGTCTGTATATTAATTATTTTATTCTTAAATTAAGAAAATAACAGCTATTGATCACTATGATAATGATTGGTATTTACTTAGTGATACTTCTATTTGTTTTGACTTGGTATTGATTTGACTTGATTTGGTATTGAAATGAGTTTTAATTTTCTTAAAAGGTTTTTCAAAATTTTAACACACTACGCACCGAATCTTTTACATTATCTTCTAAAATATTTTTTTTTATCATTTATACTTCGAAGAAATTACAAAACCCACTATCGGATTTGAAATAATTTAATTATGATGAATTCCTATCAAATATTATTTTTTACAAATGTTAATCCTTCTCAGTGTATTCTATAATAAATATTAATGGTCAAATTATTGAGGGTTCTTATATAAGAACAACAACTGAATTACTCAGAATACCTTTTTATACTGAATCTGTGTGTGTGTACATGACTACCTTTATAACAATGTTGAGAAAAAGGTTTTAATTTATATAAGAAAATAATTTACTTAATTTAATGGCTTAAAAACCATTCAAATTAACAGAGTATTTCATTGATTTATTTATTGGGTTTTACTCTAATAATTTAGTATCCCTGCAGGTATGAAATTGACTGAGAAGTGACTGCGAATTAATTATATATTGTTTATTTATTCAGTAATATTGATTCCCAGGGCGAAGCAGTTTGCATTGAGATATTCAATTATCAAAGCAATTGGGTATATAATACATGTGGAGCCCTTGGAAATACTTCTAAAATGAACAGTGAAAAAATATTTTCTTAGAAAAGTGAATGAGATTATATTTTAAAAATAAATTAAAAGAATTAAATATTAGCAATCTTTTAAGATATATGAACATTATTAATATAATTATGAAATATGTTTATAAGAATGGATATATATATATAAAAGTTGATAGCCGATTTTCATGATTTCGTCCATCTTTGTTAATCAAATATATTATGTTTTTATTTATGTTCTTCGTACAAAAAATATGATAGTTTCCTTCGTTAGCTTAGTTACAAAACTTCAAAGATCAAGAAGTCAATAATGCTGTAGATAAAAACTTCTTTTAGTGAATATATACTAAAATTCCACTTTTTAACGCATTAATTGGTATAAAAGTGGTTTAACGAATAATTGTGAAAAAAGGTATGTATGAGTACATACGAGTATAAGTAGTCACTTTTCTTTTGTTTTTAGACTTGCACGCTTATAGAACGTGATGATACAAACCATCGAATTAAAGAAATTTAATTAAAGAAGGTTTATATTATTAATATCAGTGTGTATTAATCAAATTTAAGAAAACAACAGAAAAATATTTCTATTATTATAAATATTGATTGAAATATATGAAGAATGTGTGTGAGCTATACTTTCTTTTCATTTCGCAAAGTTTATACATCTATATTGTGGAACATATATTACATTTCTCGAGTTTCACCTGCTTCATTTGTATACAATTCACGAATTCAATTTTCCTGTTTCTTTCTTTGTTTTTTTTTTTTAAAAGCAATTTTAGTAGAAAATTTTATGTTTAAAACATATAAATTCAGAAATTGATATTTAAGCTCGAAAGCTTCAATTTGATGATAAAATTCAGAAATATATTTATATTATCATGCACTCACCTCTCGTATAACAATATTTGTGATAACGTTGTAAATATAGTTTAAAAATAAACTAGGCCTCCCTTACTAACTTCTTTTATTAAAATGTGTAACTTATATTTTTAGAATTTTGTTTCTAAACTTATTGAATTTTGAGTTCAAAGCACCTGAAAGTGATATTTCAGCGAGTTTAACGGGACATCAAGACTTGGATGAATACCTGTGAGGGATGATTGATAAGTAAGGTCACCAATAGTATAAAATAAGTTTCCGACTAGGTAAAATAATATCAGAAGTATCAAAATGAAAGAAATTTATTACTCTTACATATTGTAAACTATTTCTCAACATAGTCACCATTAACAGCTACTCATTTGTTCAACCATTCTATCCATTTCTTATTCCATCCATGAAGAAAGATTCTGGTTGACTACGTATTCATTTGCGCATAGCTGCCTTAATTTCAACCAAAAGTCCGACAGGGCCAAATCTGGGCTGTAAGAAAGTTGTGGAACCTTTGTGGATTTAAGTTTTCCCATGACGTCCCATGTTTGTGCACTGAAATGCGGTCTTGCATTGTCGTGATGCGAAAGAAAGCAGTTTCTTTACTTTCTGATTCTGTGGATTTGTTGCCTGAGTGATCATAATGTTGCACAATACCTGTCGGAATTCGCTGTCATTCCTTTAGTCAGAAATTCTGTGTAGAGCACACCGCTTGCATCCCAAAAGATGGTGAGCATGACTTTTGTTGCTGACATCAAAATTCAGAATTTCTTGACACTCGGGGAACCAGGATGACAAAATTCCATGGATTGCCTCTTGTTCTCTGGGTCATAATGATGAATCCAGGATGCCAAAGTTCAGGCAGCCGTGTGCAAAATGGATTTGCAGCCAACCAGAATCTTTCTTCATTGAAGGAATGAAGAAATGAAGCTGTGTAGCTGCTAGTGGTGACTATGTTGAGAAATGAGTTTACAATATGTAAGAGTAATAAATTTCCTTCATTCTGATATGTCTGTTATTATTTTACCTTGTCGGAAACTTATTTTATACTATTGGAGACCTTACTTAACAATCACCCCTCGTATTTCATCGTACATTTTAGAATATATCAAAATAGACTCTTTTTTTTTTATCCGGGTATAATATGAAGAATTATATGATAATAATGTTGGCTTCTAATTTATTTTGAAAACAGTAGTAGTAGTATTTGTGAAGTAGGTGAAATAAGACAAATCACAGCATTTTAATTTTCCTGTTGAAAATTTAGCTATAAATTTGATATTAGAGTAGAGCCCCGAAAACTCGTCCTAATGGGGACTGAATGGTGGCTGCGTTGGAGAAAATACCGGGTTATCGAGAATGGGATTAAAAAAAAGAACAAATACGAGCACTGGAGTAGCTATTCCTCAGTGGGTACTTTATCAAAATTCCTTGAGGTTTCTTTTTATGGGGCCTTTTAACATTCAACGATTTTTTTCTTACGCATTTTGAGACCCTTGTAGCTTGGGGGCCGTATCATTGATACGGCGGTAGCTAGGCCCCTGATTGCGAGTGTGTGTGTGTGTTTCCTGAGAAAATATTGTACTATACTTGTATGTACTGTATGCTTAAGAATATAATAGAAGATAGACTGCCTCAATACTCTTAAACAAAGAATAAGTACCTGCTTTATGAAGGCATAGAGAATTTGCTATGGGAAAATGAACATATATAGTATACAGTAACTTACCTGAACAGACTCACCTGAGAGAAATATATTATGAAAGCATAAAGTTGTCTATAATGAAAATTAAGTAGCCGACTTCGCAAAAACTGCCTACTTTCTTTTTTTTAAGGAAATGCTTAATGTCCTGTTGTTTTCTATACTGCACTCTGTATTTTGTTGCTTCATCAAGAAGGCGATGAAGGAACAGTAAGTCTATTACTGACGCACCTTTTCCAAAATACTGAACGGTGGTCTCGACATCCTTTAGTCCGTCTCCTTGTAACCTTCTTGGAGTTTGTACGGTGTCCTTAATGTTAACATCTTCCTCATTTTCCGGCATTTTTTTATTAACTGTGACAGCAGCAATAATTTCTATATCGGACACTCTGCAAGGGTGTAACCGAGTTATCCGGCATACCGGGTTATCGAGTTTTGAGTTTTTGGGACTCTATTGTTTAATGTGTTTACTAAAAAAACCCTTTCTTTTCAGATTCAACGCTGCTTTTAAAACCACTCTATTCTGATATACTTGAATTCACCCCACAATATTTGAAAAAACTGATTATTACTATTTCACTGGCAACATATTTATCTTTCCTTGAAGTAGTTAAGCTACAGAAATTTAATTATAGTCTTGGATAAAAATTAATAGATTTTAAGAGTATTCTTAACAAAATAAATTATTCATGCACTTAAGCAATTTCAAGTATTTTCATAGATAATTTTAATACAAGTCAGAAAGTACCAAAAGCAACCACATTTTATGTTAACAGAATTTCATGTTTAAATAATGTATTATTTTTATTTGAATATTGAGTATCCTCTTCCATGAGTGTGTGAGAGAAAGAGAGCAGTATTAATGTTTCCAAATTCATAACATTCATGTAGTCATCGTATCAGAATAATCCCGAAGTATGTATCAAGCTTTATTTCTCAGCTTAGAAGGATTATTTAATCCTTGGGCGTTAAAAGCCGGCTTATTGATCTGGAAAGAGAATGGATCTTACTAACGAAGCGTGATATTTGTTATGCAGTGGAAGGCCCCACAAATCCCTTATTACTTTCACGTTCAAGGAAACTATTGATAAGTTTGTGTAACATTCAGTGCTCTGAATTTATTTCTATTATCATTTTTGTTGATAAGAATTTTAAGTTATATTAGCGCCTTTTTGATTTCTGTATTAGAAATCGTATTAGTGAAAGTGTTTTAAAATTTTTAAATGTTAAAGCTTAGTTTTCATAAAAATGAAATGGGGATAAAAAAATAATATATAAGTGTGTAATATGCTTTCTTAGCATACTTGAAAAAACATATACATTTTTTTTGATGCAACATATTGATACATGCCAAATATGTTGCACGGCTGCGGTAGCTCAGTGGTGAAGGTATCGGAACATGGCAGGCATATTATGAGTTCGAGCCCAATACCACCAAAGACCCGCCGTGTAGAGGAACTATGCACGTTAAATCTGTCGAGAGCTCAAACGTCCTCCCGTTGGTGTAGTGTGGTTGTTAGGAGAGGGGGTGCCAGCTCAGGTGTCGTCCTCGTCACTTGACCATGGTTCAAAATTACGAGGTCCGTCTCCAAAAGCCCTCGTGTAGCTAAATAGGGTGACGTTGATATTCCCTCACTCACCCAAATATGTTGTTTTCGTGCAATGATATAATGCTTGTGGGAAAAAAATTTTTACAGGGAAAGAACTAAAGCATTAAGGTATCCGACTACGTTCGGAACCGTGATTTTAAAAAAAGCGCATAAATGGACAATTTTCATGATATTTAGTGTCACTTAGATTAGAATACATGTATAAAATTGTTTTAGGGATATTTTGACCAAAAAAAAATGATTTAAATACCATTTTTCGGCAAAAAATTAACTTAGAATAATCTTTTTTCAAAATGTTCTCCTTTTGTGAAAAATACTATTATAACATTTTGCCTGTTTATAGCTCAGACCTCTGTACAGAGGCTCAACTATGATTTTTGAAAAATTCACATTATTTTCAGAGTTACAACCCATTGAAATAATTATGGGCGTTTTTTTCTTTAAATTTCTCCACTCTGTTGTCGTAAAACATGGATAAATCCACTTCTAAGTTATACATTTCAAAATTTTTAGTTGAGATTCTGTACAGAGGTTTGGGCTATATACAGGCAAAATATTATTATAATAGAAGCATTTTTCACAAAAGGAGAACATTTTGAAAAGGGGTCATTCTATGTTCATTTTTTGTCAAAATAGTGTACTTAAATAATTTTTTATTGTAATACTATTCTTAAAACAATTTTATATACATTTTCTAATCTAAGTGACACTAAATATCATAAATATTATCCATTTATACGCTTTTGCAAAATCACGGTTCCGAACGTAGTCGGATACCTTAACTTAAATAAGATTAAGGCAACTCAAGAAGGTGTGAGCAGGGTTATTAGATAGGCGACAATTTTGGCGAAAAATTAGATCGCCAAGGCACCAAGGAGAACGTTTTTGAATCGATACTTATGGGAATTTTCGTGAGGCTATATACTTGGGACCTCTGAGTTCAGAAGTGAATCAGTTGAAAATCTATTTGTGCGTTGTTTGGGATAAGACAGAGACTTTATCTGCCTGAGTTCCTGCTAGTGGAACTATTTTAGAGAGCTGTTACTGGAGTGCTGTAAAGCTTATTTTATAACGAGTGTGTTTTTCCATTACTGTAAATAATTCGTTTTATTATTTCTTTGTGTATATATGTCGATTTGTCTTCATGTAGACATTTGTTCGTCCTCGCTATTAATAAATTGGTTATTATTCAATTAATTGGAATCATCGGTTGCTTTTCATTCCCACAAATTTCGAACAATATATTATTATAGTTGCATTATACAAAGGATAACATGAAATAGAACTTTATTTTGATTAAAAAAAACTTTAACCTTATTAAAATGAATTATCAGATGAGTTAATAGCGATGCATTTGATAATAAATATAATGTATTACGTTTTGAAAAGTTCAATCCTTTTAAAAAAAATAATCTAAATTATTCTTAGAAAATTTAACAAATTTATCAGTCCAGTTTGGCCATCAATATAAATCACTTATACATATTTTACAAAATGATTATTTACTTTTCAATATTTGTTACAGATATTTAACATGATCTTCATATTAAAGGAATGTGCATGCCAAATATTTTAAAATAAGAGTCAAATTATTATGCATTTTAAATAATATTTCTTTTTAATTGAATAAAAAATTATAAGCAAAAATAAATCAAATTTAATTTATATAATTCTAATTTACAATAATTAGTGTACTATTATTATAAATTAGAGAATAATATATATTAAATTTTTTTATTTACAATATTTTTTTTTTACATTTCACAAACACATCCTTCCCAAACTCCATAGAAAATTTTTCTTTCAAATGAATGTTCACTCAGAAAGTTTTATCAAACATGTTTCTTTTCAAGTAGATAAAATTTACCAGAGTGCAAACAAATAAATATACACTTTCGCATCCGACAAATGCTAATACCTCCAACAAACGGAAAATCCTTAAAAATCACTTTTTACGGTTATTGGCTACATGTAAAAAATTTTGGGGGAAGAAATATATATGAGGGTGTACTGTTAAGTTATAAATATTACTACAAATAATAGAGATAGAAATTTAATTTTTAATTGTTATGTTTAAGGCCTAACTACACAGTTACCATTTAGAGTATTGCATTTTCTCAGCATTTCTTGACATTTTAAAAGTAATCATTGTAGAATTCAGCAATTTTCTTTATTTTCAGAACCCAACAATGGGTTTTTGAGTTCTGAAAATAAAGAAAAATTGCTTGGGTCGAGATAAAAAAAAATTCAAAGTCATATCGGTCTAAGATTTTCCACTCTTAGTAGATAATTTGAATGTAAAGCGAAATTTTAATGAAAGTAAAAATCAAAATTTCTAATTCATTTCTTAGTTAAGTTTTTTAAGGCTCTTTTGTCAGAATTGTCTTTGCTCCATTGATTTGCTGTAACTTCAGTTTAAACCAAAAGTCTATATTGAATAATATTAAGTTTTTTCAACTGTAATATAGCTTCAGTCATTTTGTTTAATAAAGTAAACATTAAAGCAAAATGTTATCCTAAATTTTTTAGAATTATACATAAAAATGTGCATTTAGGGAAAGATATAGTACAAGGATCTTTTTTTGATTTAGCAATTATCTTGATTTTCTACATTTACCACAAGTTATGATACCGAGGTTTTTATATATTTATAAGTAAAGTAAATATATAAAATAATATTCCATTATAAAATTGTACAGATAAAAATGTCTTAAGCAAAAACAATGAGTGATTTAAAAAAAAATCGTTACAGAGATAAAATAATAGGTAATATCGTATCTATATTCGAATCTAAGCCGCACTTTTTTTCTAATGTGAATGATACTGAAAACTGAGTGAGGCTTAGAATCAAAGATGGAAACATTCGTTGGATGTGGAAAATTGAACATGATACTGACGGTTAGAGAAATTATGGGTTCATATATGTATTTAAAAGTTTTTAATATTGGTAAACTAAATTAATTATTCACTTCTTATTAATTCTCATTTTAATTTTTTTTATATTTCGTAAATACCGGATATCGATAGATCATTTTACACAATTTTTTTTCACAAAAACGTATTGAGAATTTGGGGTATGGCTTAGAATCGATGGCAGCTTAGATTCGAATATAAATACGGTAGCAGATTTAATACTAATATAAAAACGAAACTTAACAATGAACAATATAATAACTAAACACAAGTATTTTATTACAAGAAAAAAAATTAAAAACTTGATTAAATATAAAACAAATAACTGAACAAGAAATATTCAAAATAAAAAAAATGTATTTGATAATTAAAATAATAAAAGTAAATAATTTTCTCGAGTAAAGGGCCAACAAAATAAAAATTTTGAGAGCAAAATGTTTTTTATTTACTTTGCTTTAAGATATTTGTTGACAAAGAGTGATTTTTTTAAAGCTTGTTACGTAAAAGTTTTCTATCGACTATGACCCTTAACCTATATTCAGAAACTTAACGGTATTTTACAAGTTACTACGCTATGCATAGAATCATTGAATCAAACTAAAGCCCTGAGTGAGTTGAAAAGTTTAAACGCCCACATTTCGTTTAGTATTTGTCTTATTTCCACTTCAATAGAGCAATACCGAACTTTTCAGACACCCAGACTAAAAGTAAAGTTTTAAAATATTTATCTTCTAATCACCGTAGAAAACGTACAATTAAGTGTTTTATTGTTAACTTGAAAGAAGTTTGTGTAACTTTCGATAAACAGAAAAGCAGCAATTACTTTATTCTACTCAAAACGCTTTTAAGCGATTGTGTCCCATTAAATTGATTTAATTAACTTAATTTCCCTCTCTTCTGTTCCATTGATTTGTTTTAAAATCATTGTAATGTATTATTACATCGCTCGAATAAATTTAGTTTTTAGTTTGTAGTTTGCATAAAACTGTGTAGTTTAGAGAAAATCAATAAAGCTGATTTCGAAAATAGTATTTGATCCCTCCCCCTCTTATCGAGTAAAGTATTTTAGGAACATATTTTTTTGACGTTCTAAATTAGAAACTATTTCCTGTGCCAAAAACGTATTGATTATTAGTCAATGGATATATTGTTAAAAGTCCATGAATCTCATGATACACAATTGTGCTTATTAGAAATTAAAACAAATAGATAAAAAGGAAAAAACTAATAATTCTGAGATTTTTAAATCTTAAAATTCTACTAGTATTAACAATAAAAGTTTTAGTTAAAAATAGAACGTCGTAGAATTTGTTTAGTGTCTTTGTAACGGATTCTCTTCGCACCCATTTACTGATCCACAAAGGAAAACACTTCTAATAAACTGGTTTTTTCGAGAACTTCTTTTTGTAAAGGAACCGTGATGTGTGAAAAAAACAACAACAAAACTTTGCTATTTTAAGTTAAGTTAATTGAGTTCGAGGACGAAGAGAGAAACTTCACGTGTTGACACGTTATTTTAAATTATAATTGCTAGTGAATCCAGAGAAAGGATTATTAATATCGTGGTTCGTGTTCAAGAAATATAGCCGAGTATCTGTATTACATGATAAGCATCTTTTTGCATTAAATAGATAGTTAGAGTAGGCTAAAACTGACTCGTTTCCAATTAGCTGCAACTAAAGTTAATAGTATTTGAAAGAATAAGCAATAAAATGTTGAATTTTTCGAGATATCTCTTCTTTTGGCAAATTCTGGCACCAAAAATGACGGAGGTCTAATATCCCTTTAACTGCAATTTTGAGATGTGTAACCAATAATCAGGTTAACCGGTAATTAGGAAAAAATCTACAAGTAGTAGAAAGAAACCATGTAGAATTGGACCCCTATAACGAATTCATTGGGACCAAGCATTTTATTCCTTAAAACGAGGTTATTTGTAATATCAAGGTCCAAAAAGATACAAATTTTTTGGACTTACCTTTTGGGAATTCTGTAATAAGTAACTACACACAAAAAAAATATCTATCGAAAGAAATTAAACACTTTTTATTCATCTACTAAAAATACTAGTAACATTGGAGGAGATAATAAAGGAATTTCCTGTCCTATTCAAACCTCATGCAATAAATTACACTCATGAGTCGCTTGCACCTGTAAAATCTAAGTATGCGCTACACCTTTTCCAGTCGAAATTTGCAACTTTAAGAAAAGTTTTTTTTTCTGTTCCGTACAAAAAGAACGTGTCATTTGAAAAGAAGTAAAATTTTTTCCAATCCAAACTAATAAAGTGTTTTTTCGGCTGTTCAAATAATTCATTGATTCCAGTTTATTATTCATTAAACAGGTTTTTTAATCTTCATTTTAATCAGGGAAAAAATTCTTCAAATCCGGAAATTCGTTAAATGGGGGTTTGGTAAACCGGAGTCCGATTGTACACCTAAATAATTTGCCTCCATTAAGTATACTCTTAAATTACCACATAAAATTTTACAAGTCTTAATTTATGTTTAGGGATATTATTTTTTTAGAGCTTCTAGTTTAATGAAAATAAAGTATTTTCTTACCATCCACCAAATGGAAAAATTCTTGTCTTCTGTCTATCTATTATTATGACGTCACAGAAAGGCAATACAAACCCGGAATCAAATGAATATACTAAGTTTATACAGTTACTTAACCAGTTTTAGCCTTTTGTCTCCCCATTCACTCAGAATCTTATCAAAACATACTGAGTGAATTACTTTTATGTTATACTTTGTCTTGAGATATTGTTATAACTAATTATATATGGTTTCTTATTAAAGACTAACAGTTCCTGAGAGTTTTTACCACTTACGCGTATGAAGTTTATCTTATAAATTATATATGATTTGCGCAAATAAGGTAATTGAATAATCGTATTAATAAGAGGTAGCTCAGATATTATGTAGCCAGCTCAGTTTTTAAGTGCAATTTTCAATTTGATCTGATTAGGAAGGGAATCTTAACTTTTGGCAACAATATGAAAAATTTAAGCTTAATTATTCTAACTATAGTTTTATAATTATTTTATAAATGTCAAATCAAATCAGGAGAAAAATATTTTATAATTTAATTTCAAGAACTTTCAGTTATAAAGATAATATCAGATAAATGGATAAATTGGATATGTAAGCAATTTATGTGCACTGTCTCTTGAATTTTGGATAAAAAGATTAGGAAAATAAAAGTATATGAATATGTATAAAAAACAATTGATAAAGGTGAAATCTTCAAACGTGATGCAAATAGTACTTTTTTAAAAAAAATTAATACAGGATTTCACTCTTCTATTTATAATTTCCCCCCACTATTTATTAAGAAATAGATATAGTATGGAAAAATGTCCATTCTACTGATGTTTAAAATACGTTAATAAATTCCTTTTTCTACTTGGCATTCTCTTGTGACGACTTTTTCCAGAAAGTATTTCTTACGAATATGCTGTAATATTTTTTTTTCATTTTTTTTAGATTAAAACTTTATTAGGTCCTTTAAAATTACATTTTTATGTATTTTATCAGAGTCCTAACTAGCTAGAGAGAGAGAGAGTCTGTAGTGCTAAAAAGTTATTACTTTTATTGTTTAGCATTTTTAAGAATGTCGTATGAGGTACAGAATGTAAAGAATGTATTTTTTTAAATACAAATAATCAAATATCATGGACTTAAAATAAAAATGAAGTCTGAAATATTCCTTTCAGTGAGGTGTCTTTATCAGGCTTGATAAAATTAAGGATTAATTAATTCTCTTTAAAGCAAGACATTATTATGATTTATATTTCTTTTACAAAGGAGAGCACAATATTCATGTAGCTATCTTGTATTTTATTCTTTAGTTGCTGGTCTTTTTTTAGAGGAAGTGTCGATAGCTTGAATGAACTTTACATGTAGTTTTATTAATCGTAACAAACTTAGAAAAAAAAAAAGAGAGAGAGAGAGAGAGAAAAGAGAAAGATGGAAATTTCAACGGTGTAGGAAAAAAGTTTTTCTAGCACAGAAAATAATTTTAATATTTGAAAAAGTTATCGATACGCCACGAGGCTTTGGAAGCACTCTTTTCTTCTTTCTTTGAAAAAGTAGATAAGTTCCAGAAAACTGGAACTATCGAACTTGATTTTTTTTCTTTCTTCAGAAAGGGTGAATCATTTGCCAAGAACCAAAAAAAAAAATAGGTGTACATTTTTTTTAAAAAAAATGTATCTATACCTGAGAAAAAGCATTAAATTTAAAAGAACGTTCAAGATTATACATATCTTTTTAAAATCTAGAAGATCTTAGATGATATTTCTTAAGATGAAAGAGTTATCTCTTGGTGAAATATCGTTCATTGAAGGAGAATATGTCAGAATGTCATAAACAAAACGGGACATATAATATATCATTCCCAAACGTTTTGTTTGTGTTTAATGCATGCATACACACATATTTGTTCTGTATTAAATGCTTCATTTAAAGTTTAAAAATAAGTTAAAAAGGTTGAATTTGCAAATGGTAGAATAATTTAATTGAATAATGTCCCATTACCATAAACAAAAAGTATAAATTTGAATTTATATGTTACTATATAATTTTCGTTTTAAATGATGAAATTTCTGAAAGAGATTAAAAGATTTAAACTAGAAGATAAGATAAAATTTATCAAAAAATAAAAAGAAATATATTATTAAGGACTTCTTAGATTAATTAGTTTTATTCGACTTTTTTTGAACAGTTTAATTGCAAAAGTAAAAGAAAGATATACTTTTATTTTTAGCGTATATTGTGCCCCCATACTTTAGAGCTGTAATTTTTAATTTTTTGATACATTCGCTGTATAACGCGCATCCCTTTTTTTACGAAGAAACCTGAAATGCACGAAAATAATGCTAGTATGTTTTGAAGTCATTTATTCGAGGTATTATTCCAGGTTCTTGAAAAAAAAATTATATTTCCAATAGTAAACCCCTAAAATTCTTATGGTATGTCAAATGCTTTAAATAAACACTATTTCGAACTGTGTAGAAGTCTTAATTTTTTTTCTGCGCAACTGTGCGCTTTTTTTTCCCCTTTTTCCAGCTCACACTTTTATACCCGGCTTATAAAGCGCACCCGTAAATTTCGATCTTATTTTTTCAATTCCTACTATTAACTCCACT
>BMAV01007847.1:82935-102372 GCA_019973955.1 Trichonephila inaurata madagascariensis
CTTAATTATATTAATATATAGTCTACGTCTTACAGAAACATAAAACTAAATGCACACAAGAAACTCATTAATATACATGCTTTGATATCAGGCTTAAAAACTCACACACTCCAGAAGTTTTACACCGGCGAGTCAGCCTCCTATTTCAGAAGCCCAAACTGATATTGAATAGAAGAAAACATGCTGAGATTTGAAGATATTCATAAAATGTCGCTCCTCATCGTTTCCCTCACAGAATTTTCATATCACGTTCTTTTATTGACAGATTTGAAAGTTAGAATGAAATAAGTTCTCTTTTGCATCTCAAAGATTTAAGAAATTCAGTTCGCCTTCTCAATTTTGGAAGAGATTTCATGAGGAATTTGTATCAAAATGTATCTGTAGGAAGTTTCTAATACAGAAAGATATATTGATTTCTCGCGCGCTTTGAGGTAGGGAGGTCAAAATGAGATGGCGTGATAAAATGTTGTTTTTGTTCGATTGCGAGAGTTAGTGATGTAAGAATATATATATGAAAATCGTTGATGAGCGAGTTTTATTTTTTGAATCTGTATTATATGTGTATGGACTTTCCAATTGAAGAATGTAAAATGAAAATAGTTGCAAATAAATTGAAATAACTGAGAATAGTTCTGTTTGTGTATCAAAGATTTGTAGAAATTGATACATAGTTTCATAAAATAATGAAAATTATATTAATAGTTGTTAAGTAAACTTTAAATTAATGGAAAAAGTTCTTGACTACTTCATAAACTTCTGGTAAATGAGAGAAAAAAAATCTAAAACCATTTTGGTTGCTTTTTATTGTACCCTACTTATATATAAATCAGGTTAAATACATTAGTTAAAACTTATGAAAATTATAGTTTAAAAAAAGTAAGAAACACGCTTTTATGGTTTAATCGAACTCAAAAGTAGAAAATAATTCTGAATATAAGAATAAAATTACTAACGAGAAGGTTAATGTCATCGTGATAAAAGCGTGGGGTTCTCGATATCAACTGTTATGATTTCTTACTAGTCCTATTCTGAAATGCAGAGTTAGTGTAAAAATGCAGTACAAAGTATCTCACACACTCCTTTACCACAATGACATTAATTAACTTCTTAGTCATTTTATTCTTATATTAAGAATTATTTTTTACCTTTTTCGTTTGATTAACCATAAAAGCGTATTCTCTTTAGTTTTTTTAAACTCTATAATTTATTTTTCATTTTTAGTTCGATCTGCGATAATTCTCTCTATATAAAAAAATAGAAGTTTTTAGTGATGCTGTAATAAATTTATTTATACATAAGGTATAGTTAGTAACAAGTAATATATGAAAACATTTAAGTCAACTCCTACTTAGGTTAGCAAAGTAGGAATTTTTATTTTAGTTACTTTTTATTAAATAGTTAAAATTAATATAAATATGTATAACAGAATATATATAGGTATATATAAATATATACTTATGACAGAATCACAATATTAGGTGACAAAATAGAAAGCGATTTGCCTTGCAATTTTCCGTTTTTTTTCTATACATAGTGTTGAACTATTTTTGTTTGTTCGACTCACCAAGAGCAATAAAATTCTGGGCATTTAATCCAAGAAGTGCAACCTTTAACCCTCATTATCCAGTTCACTAGAAACATCTTCGATAATCCCTTTTAACCTCAGTGGAGTCTCGTGTCTTTGAACTAGTCTCTGTTCATTTGTATTATTGATCAGTCGTACTGGTAACTTAGTTTCTCATAGCTTAAAAGTATCAAAACGTAAATGTTTGAGGTTCAAAATTTTTTTTTAATTCTTCAGGAAGTGGATAAAGGCGTCAAGAAAATTTTTTAGCAGTTTTTCTTTTTTCTTTCTTTCTTTTTCTTGATATAGGTAAGTTATATAAAATAAATATATATTAATTTATTAAAGATGTGGATAATTAATTTTTTAATATATAGTGCTTATGAATTTAAAGCTTGCTCTATGTGGTTTATAAGGAAAATTAAAAGATGAACCTTTATATAGCGAATTCTCCATATAACGAACTTTTTTCGGGATTTAGCGACTTTATTATATAGAGATCCGACTGTATTTAGTTCATTAATAAATTTATAATAAATGTAAATTCTCTAATAAATTTATTTATACATAAGGTATAGTTAGTAAGAATGAGTCGTCAGATGTTGAATTTAATTGAAGAGGAGTGTCAAACATTTTTTCCTTGGGGTTCCTTCCTACCTTCCAGTGGGATCCATAGATCGTGATGTTATAGATTTCTTCAGTAATTTCCAGAAATATCCATATGGTCGCAGCGAAAAATGATCGCTGGTATACTCTGAAAAATGCGGATACGAAATTTATTTTTTCCTGCTTACAATATATTGAAAATAAAAAAAGAAATACATAATACATGTAAATCACAGTTCTACAATTTGAGCAATGAGTATAAACAGTTGTGTAATTTGTTGAATGGGGGTTGGTCTTCCGTTAAATCTCCCAGTTCTTCTTAAAAATAAATTTTGTTTTACTTTTTTTCCCTTCTATTTTATTTATCAGCCTGGTTTTTAATCATTTAATTTTAAAAACCAAACAATAAAATAAAATCATATAATTAAATAGAGAGCTCGTCAATGCACTCCGAGTATTTTTTAATCAGCGAAATATAAATAAGAAAGTTTCTCTTTTACTTTTTCCGCTTAATAAAAGTCGTCTGCAACTCTTCTGTCAGATGTAATATTTCTTAATTTCTCTTTAAAAAAATCCGTTTCTCTATGTATTTTGTTAAGTTTGGAAAAATTTATCAATAGAGAACTTACTTTCATTTAATAACTAAGTAAAGCTTTGGTAAGACAAAGAGTAAAATATATTTGTCACTTTTGAGACCAAATAAACTAGGATTTACAAGAAACGCCAGCGTTCGATTTTCAGTCTAAACGATTTCGTAGTTTTACACTTGACATACTTCTTTTGCAATAACTTTCTATAAAGGTATTAAGGAACTCACTAAGAAATAGGGCAGAAATAAATAAACTTTCAATGGATAAACTGTGAAACGAGTTCTTAGAGCAAGCAGTAAACTGAAATATTAAGAGGACATGGTATGATGTAAGCAAAAATTTTTAATTTAAGGAATTTTAAAAATTTTTTCATTGCCTCCTATGTGTATATACTATGTAAAACACATTTTGTGCTCAAAATTTCATAAAATGCTAGCCATATAATTTTTTAAGGAAAAAACTTGAAATTTGTGAAATGAATTTAAAATGATACTCCTCCTACAAAAATTTGCGTACACGCATGAAATTTGATTTACAAGTAGGTCAAACTATGTATAACAAAAGTTGGTATAGGTTTTGAGATAACATGATTGGTATTCGTACAATACCTCTTTTTATGAAGGCTTATTGAAAATTCCTTAAAAATATATATAAATTCTGAGTTCAATTATTTTTAAAAAGATAAGTATTGGTTTGATTCAAAAATGCATATCAACTTTTGTTACGTGTACTATTGGTAATAGGTAAAAAAATTCAAAGCATTAGGCACAATAGGAAAAAAGCATTAGCATTTTAAATGAAGACAAACTAGTTATTTTATCTTTCTGAGATAAATAAGTTTAAAGTTTTGATTTGCCTTAGGGATGTGAATAAAAACGAACATAAAAGTTATCATAATTCTGCGATTTTTAAGTTAACAGCTTTCAAATTATGTGAGGTTATAGAAAAGTATATAAAGAGTAATTTAGGCTAAAAAAATTAGATTTGATTTTTTGACCGATTTTGGTCAATTGAATCGTACTGTGTCCCCTTAAACATAATCGAAAAAATAGAAAAATGTATATAGGAAGGAAGCTACATTAAAATGCGTCCTTGTTTGAAAAAAAAAATAAATTAGAATTTGAAAAACGGAAACCTACACAAAATTGAGTTTTCCCCAAACGAATGTTATATAATGACTAGCTGGTAAATCCGTTCTTCGGAAGGATGAATTGAAAAATTAAACTGTACAGATTGAAGGATAAAGAAGTTTTGAATGAGTTAATTTTACGTTAATTACGTGAAAGCAAAAAAAGAAAAAAAGAGCTTTTTTCTTATCTCAGCTGAACAAAAACCATATTTGTTAAATTTTAAGTCTATAGATCTAATAGCTGATAAGAAGGATTTTTTTTTATTTATAACGCCCCCTTAACTCCCCCAGGGATCAATTTTTGAAAACACCTTCCAAGGTTAATCTCTGCTCAGCAAAAGTAACATATTGTTACAAACTTAGTGTCATGAATGCTTATAATAGCGTAAATAATTTATATCTGGGTGTGTAATACGTTAATATTACTTTCAGTTGTATTTATTTTATGTTAAAATTGTAAGATTCGTAAGCAACGCCGTTCCTAACATTATAATGGCAATTCAATGGAAACATAGCGTAATGTTGGCGATTTAGCCAAGTTAGCATTATTTTTGGCGATCATGTAGGCAACTTGACGATTGATTGAACGATTCAAAAGTTGATATACTGTAGCGTCTCCTGGCAGGGAGGTGCAACAAAGAGGACAGCACAAAAACCTTCTCTACAAAAAAAAAAAAAAAATACATATACATGCCAATTTTCATAGTGATCGGTTGAACGGTGTCGGAGTGGAGCGATTTCATATAGACAAACATCAATTTTTATATATATATAGATATCGAAGTTTGTTCATGAAAAAGTCGATTAAATGTTAATTTTGTATATCCTTTAATGCAGCGTTTCTCAAACTGTGTGTGGGGGGAGAGAGCGAGTGTTACGAAAAGTCAAAAGTAAAAGATTTAAAATAATTATTAATTTATTCAAAGGAAGAAAAACAAAACAAATTCTGTTAAAAAAGTTAGAAAATACGCATTAACACTGATGTAGCTATAAATGAAAAGGTCTGCACAATGCATTCGATAAATAATTTAAAATGCTAAGTTAAAATATAAAGAGTTTAATAATTACTAGAGACTCCCATGGGCTTGTCATGTACAAAATGTAGTACTTATTTTGATAATTTTTACGGTATATAATTAAAGTCGTGTTGTTACTTTAGCGTCCAAGTATATTATTATTAGATTCAATATGTTATTGTATGGAGGGGGTGGCGATGAAAATTTTGATTAAAATTTGGGTCAAAAATGCTGAACGTTTGAGAAGCACTGCTTTAATACCATGTCCTATAACCGTTTTTTAATCTACTGGGGATGAATGGAAAACATACATCTCTCTAAGCCACTTTAGGAAGATTCAAACATTTTATTTGCACAATGAAATTTATTTCTATTCTTTATTTCACTGCAGCATTGAAAAAGAATATGCCATACTTCATTTTTTATCTTCCAATATCTTATGACTTATAATTTTATATACACACACACTTGTAATTTTTGATATACTCTACATAAGTGATAAAAATGATTTAAGGTATCCGAATACGTTCGAAACTGTGATTTTGCAAAAGCGCATAAATGGATAATTTTCATGATATTTAGTGTCACTTATATTAGAATACATGTATACAATAGTTTTAAGGACATTTTGACAAAAAAAATTATTTAAATACAATATTTTGTCAAAAAATTAACTTAGAATAATTTTTTTTCAAAATGTTCTCCTTTAGTGAAAAATGCTCCTATTATAATAATATTTTACCTGTATGTAGCTCAGACCGTTCTACAGAGGCTCAACTAGAATTTTTGAAATATATAACTTAGAAGTGGGTTTATCCATATTTTACGACAACAGAGGGGAGCAATTTTAAGAAAAAAACGCCTGTAATTATTTAAATAGGTTGTAACTCTGAAAATAATGTGAATTTTTCAAAAATCCTAGTTGAGCCTCTGTAAAGATGTCTGAGCTATATACAGGCAAAATATTATTATATTAGACGCATTTTTCACAAAAGTAGAACAGTTTGAAAAAATATTATTCTAAGTTAATTTTTTGCCAAAATATTGTATTTCAATAATTTTTTTTTGTCAAAATGTTCTTTAAAACAATTTTATACATGTAGTCTAATCTAAGTGACACTAAATATCATGAGAATTATCCATTTATGCGCCTTTTTAAAATCACGGTTCCGAACGTAGTCGGATACCTTAAATACTAAAGTTTAAAATATATAATTGAAATTTTGAAAACAATAAAAAGATGGATGTTGCCGTATTATTAACATTGCTAAAAACTGCTTTATAAAAGGGGGTTGTATGACTAACTCTTTTTTTATAATACTGTGTATATATATATTTTTTTTATAATACTGTATGTATTTTTCTTATAATATACTATATACTATTTTCTAAATTATGTATGGTATATAATGAATAAAAGAACTCAATTCATTAATAATAAACATGTTACGCACCTAAAGATGAATTCGAAAATGCTCAGATCGTGGTGAAAAACACCAAAATTATATAAGTATTTATGATTTTTTTACGAAAAAATTTTGAAATGTGAATTCAAATTTTGACAAACTGTAAAAAAAAAATACATTTTATACGTCAACCAATTTCATTTATTTTACTTGCGATGAATACACTTGGCTTCCCACTATAGTTATGTTTCCGTTACTTATTCCATAGTATAGTTATATCACGACATTGGTAACCTCAGCAAATAAGCCTGCTGAGTTGAATAAAAATTTTAAATAGAGAAATCGTTTGACCAAATTTATGCCAAGAAGAAAGCTAGAATGCGAAGCAATAATTCTAGAAATAAATATGGCAGTTATATAATTGCCCTAAAATTATTAATAACATCATTATATTTCTCTTCATTTCCAGTTCATATAAATGGATAAAAGCGACTCACTCACTCAACATGATACCTTCCGAACTATTAGACTTACACAATTGAAATTTGGTAGGCATGTTTCTTTGAAGAAGTACACATGCGCTAAGAACAGATTTTGATAAAATCAGGCCCCAAGGGGTGTTACGAGGGCTTAAGGGGTGTTATATATAAATAGTTCGGTTTTTGAACTATTAGACCTATAGAATTGTAATTTGGCAAGCATGTTTCTTTTATGGAGTTGAGAACCATTACAAAGAGATGTTGTGAAAACGACCCACAAGGGGATAAACTGCTCGGCTTGGGGTTACGTCATACCTCCTCGATTGTGCGGGAGCCTTCTCTTGATTTGTCTAAATCTCTCTTTCATGGTCTATTTTTTTCGCCCAATCTACTGGGTAAAAGCGCCAGCTGCGCTGTCGCTCGCTAATATTTAATTTTAGTTACGCCCACAAGGGGCGTTGCGAGCACTTAAGGAGCGCTATAAATAAATATTCCAGTGTTTGAAGTATTTGAACTATAGACTTGATATTTAGCAGGTTCGTTCATTTCATGAAGTAGAGACCAGCTACGAAAGTGGTTTGGGGAAAGTGGAACCTCAAAGGGCGTTTTGCGAGGGGTTAATTGGCGTTACAAATAAATATATTCCTGTTTTGGAACTATTAGGTTTACGAACTTAACATTTGATAGGCATGTTCCTTTTATGGAGTAGAATTACGCTAAGAACGGATTTTACGGAAATCGACTCCTACAGGAAAAACGGGGAGTTACTGGGACATATTGATAAAAAAAAATCCCGTTTTCGAACTATTAGATCTACATTAATGAAATTTGGTAAGTATATTTCTTTTATTAAATTGAAATTCGCTAAGAACGGATCTTACGAAAATCGACTCTTAAAGAGGTTTACGCTAAGGGGTTACGGTTTATTAATAAAAGGATTTACCTTTTTTGAACTACTTGATTTAGACTTGAAGTTGGGCAAACATATTTATTTTGTAGTGTAAGAATCTCTCTCTCTCTGTATATATATACTAAAAATGGGTGTTTTGCAGGAATCAACTTTGAGTGAGGAGGTTATGAAAGCGTTAAAGATAATTCTACCTTAATTTTAGAAATTCTTGAAAAGTATTATTTAGAAGACCTGTCTTTTTTAAATCAAGAAGTAAGGGTAATAATAATGTTTTTCGATTCAAAAGAACACGCAGTGCTTGGACTAAGATATCAATAATGTGTATATATATATATATATATATATATTGATTTGATTGTCATCTCTCTTGGTATCTATCTATGCTGGCTAGTGTAAAAGGTAGTTCAAACGATGCGTTTATGTATATTCAGGTTTTTTTTAACTTGGTGGATAATTGCTTTTCATTAATTTCAAGACTCTTGATTCTCTTGGAAAAAGATCTGTAAGTAGAGAAATTTCGTTAATTTTTTTTTTCTTCTGAAAAATACTTTTTTTACGCAATTTTTTTGGGATTTTTCTGCTTCAAGAATTTGGGGAGAATTCGCTTCAGAATAGTAGTCAGTGGTTTTATCATACTTTCTGCGAGTTTTTATATACTTCGAATTTTTGTTTATTTTTTTATATACTTTGAATTTTCGTTTATTTTATTTGGTTTTTCCTACCGAGTTGCAAAGGGGGAAGGTTGGCGCCTTCAAACTAGTTTAACCCCACTTATTCGGTCCTAAGTCCGAAATTGCTTTCTGACTCGCTAGGTTCTTTTTTATAGTTCCTTTTTTGTATTTTTCTATAAGTTCGATCTTCATGTTTTGCTTTTATATTTTTATTACGTTATTTCTTGTTATGTTCATTATCTATTATTTCTGGTTTTTGATATATTATACAAATTTCTTTCATATATATATATATAATACATACAAATCATGAAATACCCAGCGAAGATTGTGGGTAATGGCTAGTTGTATATAAATTACTGAGATACGACGCCGGATGGATAGGAAAAATTAATTAATTTTAGTGTGAATTTAATCCAAAAACCAATTATAAAGAAATCATCACTGTTACAATATATTTTCGTTCATTATTGGTGAAGGCAAAGATTGAACAGTAGGCTAGGTACAGTTTATTGCCCCAACTGAGACAATATACCTTTGGTGCAGTGCTTCTCAAACTGTGGGGCGCCCCCCTAGGGGGCATGATAACCCTATAAGGGGGCGCGAATACATCAATAAGTCGAAAACAAAAGATTATTTAAAAAAATTATTAATTTATTGTAAGGAAGCAAAGCAAAATACATTATGACCTACATAAAATAAAATACATATTTACACTGATATAATACACTCAAAAAAATGTATCAGTCCTGCACAATGTGTTTCATAATTAATTTAACAGTATTAAGTTAAGAAGTTTAATATTTACCAGTGACCGTATGGGTATGCCATAAGATTATATAAACAAATTAATACTTATCTTGATTATTTGTACGGTTTATAATTAAAGTCGTATTGTAGCTTTACGTCAAAGTATATTATTATTGAATTCAATACACTATATTGTATGGAGGGGGGGGGGCGATGAAAATTATAATTTAAAATTGGGCCGCATGTATAGGAAGTTTGAGAAGCACTGCTTTGGTGGTTTATAGCGTGTTAAACTAATGAAAAAGCAAAATAAAAAAGTTCTTTTAAAATTAGATTCTTTATTTTTACGGTAATAGAATGCGGGGTCCTTATTCAAGTGTAATTGAATACAAATAGTTTCACAATCACGTTACCGTTTTGATATAGTCGTCGTATATAAAAAGAATCATTCATCCTGTAATAAAATACTTTACAAATTCTTTATGTATTTGATCCTTGATGCAATTTAAGGAACTAGTTCTCTAAATTTATAGAAAATTTAAATTTCGGTTTTATTAAACCAGCACAAACCACTTTAATCCCACCTACTTGTCACTTCCGCACTGACTGATGAATTGGCGACTTTAAAAATAGCAAACAAAAAGCAAAAGAACAAAAACTAGAGTTTCCAAAACAAGTGCGTTCTCAGCAATAAACTGGGTAAATAAAAAATGGACAAAATACGCTTTATATCTACTACGAACAATGTATTTCCAACAGTCCTTTTTATACCTTCAATTAAACACTTGTCGCAACCAACACGTTTTTTAGAGCTCCACTTGATTGATTTATGTGCTAACATTAGCAAGCATAAAAGAACCATCTTTCAACAGCATAGGAGAATACACATCCCCCAAAACTCATACTTGTAGAGGATATCCTAGTGATAACGAACTCAGAATAGATCTAAGCGTGGGAGGATACTCTTCAGAGCAACTCCTTCACTGTTAATGATATTTATGGTTGAACCGACAGAAATCTATCACTCCTATTATAATTATGTACCAGCGCGTTTATAGATAGTCCACTAATGTTTCGGTAAAAGTCTACGTACAAATAAATTTAACTTCTTTGAAAGTATCTTTTCCCAATTCAAAAAAAGCACAATTACTCATTGATTTTACTATTTATTTTGTATGGAAAATTTTAGAAGTCAAGAATAATGAACTAGTGACCAATTTTTCGTTTTTGTTTCGGTGGTTCAGTGTTCGAAACATGGTGCAAATAATCACCATCGAAATCGAGTAAATTTTTTAATTAAAACTGGGATGTAACAAACAAGAACACATATTTACTCGTAAGAACATAGAAAAAAAATCTTTGTAATTAAAAATCTCAAGAAATTAATTAGTAAATCAACAGCTTTTTCTTTTACGTGTCAAAAACACTTATCAGTTCGAATTCTAAAAGTCAACTCAAGAATTCTCACATTGAGATTCATGACAAAAAAACATGAAAGCTTTTGCACGAAAACTTGAAATGCCAAATGATTAAATATCAGTAAATAAAATAAATACTAGAAAATGATCGAAAACTCTGAAAGTATAATTCGCGGAAATACAAAAAAGTATGGAAATCTTACGACTTCTGGGTTCTCGGGGAAGAAATCCTTGTAAAGAGCAATAGTAGGCTATAAAATAATGCAAGTCATTGCTATTTCTAATGACTTTTTTCACAGTATTTTGGTGAAAACCGGTGCATAAGGTTTCAAATTTTTATTAGCAAATATATCTTCTTTGAGTAAATATCGATCAAATATTAAAATATTATTATTTTTTTTATCATTCAGCTTTTGACTTTTATTTAATTATTTTAATATTTATCGATATTTAAAACTTTGCAGAGGAAATTTTCGTTCGGCTAAAATAATTAAAAACTTTCGGCGGAAGTTTTTATCCGGATCGAGTATCATTTCATTCTGCTTCAAAGGACTTATCACGCATGAGTTAGTTCGAGTTTTTGTTTTAAAGTCTTATTAGTATCCAAGAAATGCAAATTTTTAGGAGCGTAAAAGATGATTATATGTTTAATGAACTCATATCGATTATTTGTTCACACCATTTAAGTTTATACCATTTAGAATTTTTTCGATAATGAAGAGTATAACAACGAGGTAAATTTTTTGTAATTATTAAGGCTCATTTTTTGACATTGAAACTCTAGTGAACACTGCAAAATTATACTTCTACACTAAAGTAATTTTCGTGAAGAATTATGTTAAGGTACTATCACAAATATATATATATATATATGTGTGTGGGAGTGTGTGTGTATATATATTTGGTCTCATGTGTTTCATACTAGAAATAATTTTACTACTGGAAAAAGTAAAAAAAAGGGGATTTATTTGAAAAAATTAATTTAAAATGTGCATAACAGGGAAAATATAATACTTACTCGTATTATACCTCCGATCCATTTCTTCAAATCGAAAGATGTTGCCAATGGGCTAAATTCATGTGACATCATAGTCACGTGATAAGGATAACCAATTGGTTCTAGCCAAACAGTTCAAAAACTCGTGTTTCCAGCTAATCAGTTCATGCACTTCGGTGTTGCCAACTTTAACTTTTAGTTGAAACTTTCTTTTGAAAATTGCGCATGTATACACAAGACATTTTATTCAAAAATACATGCATAAAATAAAAGTAAAATTTAATTTTAAAATCTTTTTGAGGGATTTTTTTTGTAACATTTAAACATCTTTACGCAATTATGAGATTTGAAATTTTATCTCGGTTTTACAAATAGAACCACTACAGTTAGTTGAATGTCTGTTTTGAATTCAATGAATATCACGTATTTGGCTTTGTCATGCGACCGTCATGAATTAAGCCCATTCACAAGACAACGCTAAATGTTGTCATCTTTTTCTTATTAATATTGGGTTTGAGCGTACGTGGGCGCGGTTTTCCACTATAGGCTGCATATCGCTTCTTTAACGAAATCTTTTGGTTTGATAAAATTGGCCGACGATATATAATATGGAAGTTCCAAAACTATTAATAAATGTTTTCTGGTAACGGATTATTTTTCATAAAAAAACGTGCTGAAAAATGAAATAAATATTTGAATAATTGTTAAGTGGAGTGTTTAAAAATCAATTTTAAGACTATAATGATTTCGTTATTCAGTTTGATATTTTTTGATATTTTATTCTTACATTCCTATTATAAAATTTAACTGCTCGAATGTTTACGTAAAACTTAAATCAAAATACATTAACATAAAATGGATTCAATTTCAGCCATAGTGTCTAAACCGAAATCGTGTGACATTCGAATAGACATGAGGAGCTCAGAATGACTCCAGATCAGAAGCTTGAGTATTCAAATCACGTCCAGGTCACCAATGAGGAGGACAGAACCCGCAACCTTCGGTCACGTAAGCACGTAACATACCACTGGACCAAAATGATCTCTTCAGTTTGGAGGCTGTTACTGGCTTATATAGATACCATCTCTACAGACATAATGATCAACAAGTAAATAGTTTACTATAGATTTATGTGCAGGCAGAGTTTACATATTGAGGTTTCAGTCTGTTTACTTTTATAAGTTTATTTTATATGGTTTAAATCTTATTTAATTTATACTGTGTACGGTTAGTTCTATTGAAACAATATTAATTTGAAAGTATTTTCTGATAAAAAAGATATTTTTTTAATGAGAAGTTTTTTGATGCTTATTGATAGAAAGTTAAGTATTAATCTTTAATCAAAATTTTATTCGAGGGAGCATTTTCATTTTTTTTTTTACGTTTGACAATTCGTTTGACTTTTTTCCCATTGTTACAATCTTTATATTGCACAGTGAAACAGTTTTTAATGAATTTACTGCACTTAACTCTAAATGTTGAAATCGAAATAATGTGAGGGTGATCTAAGTTCCCGTATTGATGAAAACTCTCTCATGGTATCTTCTCATGTTGGTTGAAATGAAGATCAAGCTCACTATTTTTGATGTCCGGGTGGGGTGAGGTTCCGGACGCAGAATGGGAAGAGAAGCCAATGACTTAAACTCGAAATGATAAGAAGCAGGAAATTGTAATAATTTACTTTTATTAAGTTAAATACAAGAAATAAGTACGCGATATGCAGACACATAACAAGCTAAAAGGTAGGAATCAATTTGTATTTATCTGAATGAGATGCAACCCCTCAGACTTGAAAAAATGTAAATCTTCCTGGTACTTACGTATTAACGCAGCAATCGCCAACTCAATTAATAACTCGCCAAGTTGGCAACCCCGATTTCCCATTAGTCGTACTCGCAGAATTAGCAAACATGTGCTTCGTTTTTTATAATGTCGATAACAGGTTGCGATAATACGTAAATACCATCCTCCTTAATCTTTAAGCATAAATAGGCTCTGCAAATATGGTATTGCCGGAATTAATGTGGCAATATTATCCACATGTATCTTCTATTATCTATAATCATCTCCTATTATATATAATCATGTACTTCGTTATTATTCATATATTATTAGATAGTGGCGTTCACTTGCATTGAGGAGTTGTTCTAGCCTCAAGTGCCAATTGGGATGTTTGGAAGAAAACCCATTGTTGCATCGCTCTATAAGCTTGCCATATGGCTTTAATTTCCTTTGAATGTAACACATTTAATCAGAATGCGAAAGAAGCTCTGTGTTCTACTTCGTTTCACATAACTGTGTCATGTGTTCAAAACTATACATTTATACTTACTTAACTATACGTTTGTACCTTAAACTAACATTTATGTATTTGATTCAATCATTCCATCTGATTATACTAGTAAACTAAAGGGTTATTTTTATCTAAACACACTATGTGATACCGCCCCCCTTTGATGACTATATTTTTGTCAGCGTGAGCTAGAGGTGTAGGGTTTGCAAAAGGAATAGACATTTTTGATTCTTAATATGACTTTATTAAGAATAGAACTTAAATGTCTAACAATTTAGATAATATCGATTAAACGAGAATCTATTATGAACAAGCACACACAGTAATAGTTAAACCGAATCGCGTAACTTAGACCATTATAATTATTTAATATGCCTACTCTCACATCTAATAATATTACAATCCTAATATCAAATAATCATTCCTACCTTAATCCAAACTTAGATTCGATCTTTATGAGAAACGTCTGGGCACGCGTGCAATGGTATGCACCTTGTTTTAATGGCTTGTTTTCCAGGTAACTTCACGATTGGCTGTCAATTCACACTAGTCTCTTTCACACATACCGTTCCCCAAAATTGTCATTTTACTTACTGAAACTTCTGTTATTTAAGAGCTATCTTGTTCACATTTCGCTTCTTGGGTTTTGGTTGGAAAAGAGTTGCCATTAATCTTGGCCACCAAAGAACCCAGAGGTTATGTTAAAGAAAAGACGCGTGAGCCCGTCACAACTATACATCATTACATGAAGCATGAATTTTTCATAGTGGTCATATTGGGCTCATTATTACCGTATTTACTCAAATCTAAGCCGCATGTTCTTTCCCGGCATAGAGTCGATGGGAAAAAATTAGTTTGATGGGGCTATTAGAGTAATTACATCTTCATGTATGCATTTAAAAGTTTATAATACCGATAAAATAACAAATAATTCACTTCTTATTTATTTCTCATTTTAACTTTTATTTAATTTCGTAAAGCTGGACATCTGTAAACCGTTTTACATTTCTTTTTTTCATTTTTCACAAAAATTTGTTGAGAATTCGAGATGTGGCGTTGAACTGATGGTGGCTTAGATTCGAATAAATACGGTAAGTTGAAACTCGATTTCCTCTTTTCCTTAGAATATTTTCATTCAAATAAAAAATTAAATAAAAATAACTTCTTTTTTTCTGTCATTTTCACAATATTCTGCAATGATTGCTCTGGACATTTTATTAAATTCTAACTTTTAAGTTTCTCCATAAAGATTGATATTTATCAAATTACATTTTCATAGAGTTCTTCGAAAGGGGGGAAATAATGTAATTTCATTGAGCAAAGACACATTAAGCAAACTGAATTTATTTCAAATACCCACGGAGGTTTGTCTTTTAAACTAATATATAACATTAATTAATCACAAAATTTAACTTGAAAGTTTTTAACTTTCTGGTAAATATTTTATTCAATAATGTCTGTATATCAGCGTTTCTCAAACTATGGGGCCCTCTAAGGGGGCTTTTTAATTCTAGGTGATGGGCGCGAGCTCATCTAGAAGTCAAAAACAAAAAATTATTTAAAAAAAAGTATTAATTTTCTGAAAGGAAGCAAAACAAAGTACATTCTGACACAATAAAAAATAAATACAATTTACACTGATATAATACACTTATAAATGTATTAATACTTTACAATGTATTTGATAATTAATTCAACAATACTAAATTAAGAACAAGTTTAATAATGACCAGTGGGCTTATATTATATATAATATCATATACAAAATTTAATACTTATTCGATAATTTGTACGGTTTATAATTAAAGTCTCGTATTGTAGCTTTATGTCAAAGTACAGTCAATCCTCCATATTACGAAACTCTATATTACGAACTTTCTAAATAGCGAACTGTTTTCTGGAACCAAGAACATTTCACGATTTTCTTCGTAAAATTAACTCCCAGTAGCGAAGTGCATTTTCTATATAACAAACTTTTTCTCTTGTGATTCTATTTCTTTCTCCCTATTTTTAAAATATTTCTGGACATTTCAAGTTATTCTCTTTTTTAATACGTTTTAGTAGTTTAGTTATAAAATAATGTTTACTTAAAATTACTTGTGTACTTTAAATTACACAAAATATTCTTAAAATTCATTAATTTTAATCTAAAATTTTTTGAAAATACAGCGTATTTCTCAACATTCTTTTTTCTTGTTTCCCCTTCAGTTTTTCTTTTTTGATGGATAAAATATGTATAAAATAAATAGGTATGGATTTTCAAAAAGGTGTGAATAATTACCGCAAAATCCGGCGTATAGCGCGCACCAGTGTGTAACGTGCATCCATACTTTCAAGTTGCATTTTTTGAATTCTAGGCATATTCGCCGTATAACGCGCACCCCATTTTTCCGAAGGAACCTGAAGTGTACGTGTGCAATGCTATTGTGTTCTGAAGTCATTTATTCGAGATATTATCCCAAGATTAGGAAAAAATAATATACTTCTAGAACTACAGCACCTTAAGTTCATTAAAAATGTCATTTATTTTAAGTAAACAGTATTCCGATATATATAGATGTCTTAATTTTTTTCTATGCTGATCTTATTTTTTACTTTTAAAACTCTCATTTTTATACACCGGCGTATAACGCGCACCCGTAAACTTCGATCTTATTTTTTGTGTTAAAAGTGCGCGTTATACGCCGGATTTCACGGCACTTTTTCCAATATATAGTACTTATGAATTTAAAATTTGTTTTATGTGCTTTATAAAGTATATTGAACTATGAACCTTTAGGCAATGAACTTTTTTTCAGGATTTAGCGACTTCTTTAAATAGAGGTCCGACTGTACATTATTATTAAATTCAAGACATTGTTATTGTATGGAGGGGGGAGGGAGGGGTATGAAAATTATGATGGAAAATTGGGTCACAATTATATCACACTGCTGTATATGTATAATACAAAGAAATGCCCAGATTTCCTTCCTCATACAAACTGTCAGTAAACTTTGGTGGGAGTACTAATGAGGATCTAAGCAAAACACAGATTGGAACTGATGAGTCTGGTCGGTGACAAAAACTTTTGCCTGTCTACCTCTCAGCGTCTTAAAGTTCCGTCCTCTGATACTAATCCCACCAATTCTTTTAGACCAAGACAAAAAGAACCTCGTGATGTCGCCTGGCCATACATTAAGTGGGAGACATCTACTATTGAAAGCGGTATTGACTTCGCTCGGAAGAAGGGATACAATGGAAAGAGGGAATAAAAACCTTCAGGGGGTCTTCTTTTTTTTGTTATCCATCATTGAAGGGTAGGAGAAAATACAAAAGCTGCTTTCTGCCATCCTTTCTTTTAGTTTTTTCCTAAACTATCTTCCTCTCTCTATCATTTTCTTTTTTTCGCTTTTCTTGACAATGCATACCAAGTGTTGACATTCCAGAAGAAATAAGTGCGGAAAACAGGAGATCTGCCCTCGCATGCTCAGAGTTGTTCGTTTATGAGAGAAAACAGCAGAGTTTTCATTGGTTAGGAATGCGTGGGAGCAGAAATGCTAAGGTCGGGTAGAGTCAAACTGCTTGGAGCAGTATTGATGCGTTTTGTTTTTATGTTTTGGAAAGAATACTTTAAAATAATGGAAACTATACCGTTATTCTTGAAGAGGAAAAAAGATGACATTTTAATATGTGCTCCCTGAAGAAAAGATTCTAAAAGAAGTTTAGAATGTCTTTTCTTTGGTACCCGTGGGTAAATAAAATAGAGTGCATTCAAACATGTTAAAATCCTTCTTTTTAAAGATGAAAATAAGTGAAATTAAAAATAATTTTCCCTCACGCGCGCGCGTGTTTTGTGTTAATACTGTCTACAATCTTAAATAAATAATTGTTTTGATTCCTGTGCGAGTTTTGTGCATAATTAACAGAAATAATTGTTTTAATGTTGTTTCTGGGACAAAAACTGAATTTGAGCTGCATTAATTTTAAGGGGTCATGGTACGATTTACGGAATTTTTTTTAATTTAATAAGTTTCATATTTTTTTTTTTTTTTTGGTTGCCTCCTATGTATATATTTGATGTAAAACAGATTTTGTGCTCAAAAGTTCATAAAAAGCTAACCATTAAATTTTTTTAAGGGAAAAACTTGAAACTTATGTAGTGATTTTAAAGTCCTATTCCTCCTCCTACAAAAATTGACGTTCATATATGAAATTTGATTTACATGTATGTCAAACTATGTATAACAAAAGTTGGTATGGGTTTTGCGATAACATGATTGGTATTTGTACAATGCTTCTTTTTATGAATGCTTATTGAAAATTCCTTAAAAAATGTGTAAGTTCTAAATTCAATTATTTTTAAAAATGCATACCAACTTTTCTTCCATGTACTATTAGCTACACGTGAAAAAAATTTCCAAGTGTTAGGCACAATAGAAAAAAAGCCGTAGCATTTTAAATGAAGACAAACTAGTTATTTTATATTTCTGAGATAAGTCAGTTTAAAGTTTTGATTTGCCATTGTGGGATGTGAATAAAAACAAACGTAAAAGTTATCACAACTCTGCGTTTTTTGAACTTCGAGCTTTCAAACTTTGTGAGTTTGTAGAAAAGTATATATAAAAATAATTTAGGCTAAGAAAAATTAGATTTGACTTTTTGACCGACTTTTGTCAATTGAATCGTACTGTGTCCCTTTAAGATTAGAGAAATATCATTGAGCTTAGGAAATAATTTTATCCAATATATTTTGCATTCGTGATGTAAGAAACAAATTTTAAGAATAAAGCTTCCAAAGATTGGGTAAAATCACATTACACATCATAACGAATAATTCAGGGCCGTGGGTAGCCTAGTGGTTAGAGCATCGGACTCCAGACCTGGGTTCGATGCCCGATGCCACCAAATACCCTCAGAGTACACACGGAGTACGTGCTCGTTAAAACAGTGGGTCCGAAAGTCTCGTGGGCTGAAATCACGAGTGCAGGGGACTGGAGAATATTTCCCTCCCCTTCAGCTCCATGCCTAAATTGTGGAGGTGGAGATAGGTGGTGTCGCCATCTATCGTTCTAGGCCAACGACAGGCGTACATCTAGCCCCTCGCCACGATGAATTTCGTGGGCCTCGATCTGACTACGTCAGACAGGTGGCATTAGCAACAACAATACGAATAATACATGATAAAAATAAGCAAGTTATTTTTAAAGTAAATAGCAAAATTTGAAATATTAATAGAGAGGAAACTCTAAAAGAGAAATATATTTTGTCAAAAAAAAAAAAAAAAAAAGGAAGATATGTAAAAATGCAGCATACAATTTTTAAATAATAATTTCGAGTTATATCTTTTGTAGGACGCTTTCTAGGGTTTTTATAATTTCTAGGGTGATGTTAAGTCTTATTTTTTTTCTACTCTAAATTTCTACAGAATTCTTCATTGTACAAAATTGGAATTCCAGATATGAATCTAGTATATCGAGTTTCACACCAAGTCTTTAAAAGTCAAAACATTTTGCACGAAGAAAAAAATTTTATCGCTTCACTTTTCCATTTTATAAAATATTTGTGATATTGCTAGTTTGTTAAAATTAACTAGCATTGAGCAAAGTAAATTTAATGTTTCTTTTAAAT
>BMAV01007847.1:120431-156014 GCA_019973955.1 Trichonephila inaurata madagascariensis
ATAAAAATACCAAATGTTTTGTTTTCCATTCTCAAGAACAAAAACTACAAGTGTTTTAGTAAAAGCATATGCCACATAACTTTACACAAGATGTCAAACTTTAAAATGTGCTTTACTCGAAATGTGTGTTTTTTTTCAAAAAGCTCAAACGGGGACAGCGATTGCTCAAAAAGTTTTTAAAATAATTTACTGAAATTTTTTGTGCATGTTCTGTATAACAGTAGAAGTGTTTTAACCATCAGATTTATCAATCAATATTTTATTAGAACATTTACAGTTCTTTATGTGAATATAATCACTGGTTTTTTAAGCAACTTCATGTAATAACTAAGATAAAGTGCTCTTAGTTTTTGTGTAAAAATTAAAACACCTCTTATCCTGAAGATCATTCCAAAAAGGAATAGCAAAGTAATACTTCAAAATTGAAAAATTGAGAATTTGTTCATAAATTTTTTGTACAGAGTGGGCCCCTTTTATGTAATTGTTTTTAAAATTTTACCAATTTTATCCCAATTTAGTTGTAATAATTTATTTTTTTCTTCTTAATTTTAGCCTTTTTTTTTTAAATGTACTAAATGTATCTAAGAACCACAGAAAAAATCTCCATATATCCATTTTTTTAAAAAAAAGCTGCCGCAAGTAGCCGAATTGCTTAAAAACAACTGAATAGTTCGGTTTTAAGGAAATCAATTCAAAACATAAATAAATAAGATACACAGTGAAAAGCTGAAACTACTTTATTGGTAACTTATGTTATGTTTTCAATACCAGCCATTTTCTATTTGATGACCTTTGACTGTTTACTTATTATATGGCGCAAGACTTACATCAGATGAGTATTGTATGAAAAACGTCTTATATCTGTCTGGATATATCCAGCGAAGTTACTAAAACCTTCAATGCCCTGAGCTAAAAGTATCTGTAGGGAAAATCGGTAGAGGGTTGTGCAATACATGATTCTCTTATATAAACACTATCTGTTTTCTGTTGGTGTAGATGAATAACTCACTTGATACTTTCTGAGCAAATGGAAATGTGTCTTGTTTATCCACGAGTATGACTTTTTAATCAAGATGAATTTCCATAATATATATATATATATATATATATATATGGTAGGGTTAAAAAGTTCCCGGAATAGGGTTATTAAAAATTATTAAAAAATAGAAAAATAATTTAATCTTATTGACCTTCAAAGTGCTGCCCTCCTACATTAGGGATGGCGATCTGAAATCGATTTTTCGGGCAAAAAAAAATCGCTTTTTTAAATCGATATGTAGCACTGAATTGATACAGTAAATCGATTTTTCATCCTAGGAAATCGACATTCGATTTTGTTCTGTTTTGGTAAAAACCATAAAATTATTTACATTTAGTAGAGTGTACTATCTTTAAAGCTATTTATCTTTGTCATTAGAAACTATAAGCTATATTATCTATTTTCTACACTTTTTAATGTAACAAATACATTTAGAAAATAAATGTCTTCTTTTACACCTGATACTTTTATATAGTTATAAAAATAATTGTAATTGTCGAATTCCTTGAATTAAAAAAATCACTTATTTTACTGATAAGAGATCGTTTATTATGGAATCTTTCTTGTTTTTCATAAAGCGAATTTATATTTACATTGTAAATGCAAACTTGATAAAAAATCGATTTCTTAGAAATCGATGTTTTAGAGCTCGATTTTTTTGTTAATCGATTCATCAGGTTACGATTCGAATCGATTTTAAAATCGAGCTTTTTCGGAAAGAATCGCCATCTCTATCCTGCATCCACTACTTGTAACTGTAATAGCTGTATTGGGACTAAAGAACGCTTTTATTGATAGCGAAATATATGTATGATTAATAAAACTAACGGTTCGTATTTAGAAATAAAGTTCTGAAGGGAAACTTGACAAACCATTTTTCCCTATTCTTTTTTTAAAGGTCTCCTGGTTTGCTTTGTAATAGTTTAACTACTTTTATAAAATGAAACAGGAAAACATTCCTGACACTAGTTGCATTAGATCTGTATCAACCAATGAGTCTTCTTACATTGTACAATGCTATACGAGACCAATACATCGGGTAGAAAATCGTTTTAACATTTTTGTTAATTTGAAACAGAAGTAAAAACACGAAATTGTATGTACTAAGCTTAATGGATAGTAACGACATCCTTAGAGAACTTTAAAATGAGTTAACTTCAATGTCACAGGTCCATTTCACACGGGATATTGATTCAACATTTCCATCCTTCAAAACAGTTGTGGACGACTTTTCGTTAGTTAAACCAATAAAGGTTCCATTGCCGGTTCCATTTAAAATTATTTATAGCTGCGATTAGCCGTTTTCGACATTTAAATTACTCGTATAGTCACGGAGGAACGACGGCAAAGGATTAAAACTTCGTTCTGAATGGGAATGAAAAGGAAATAGAGCCCACAGGAAACAATTCAATGGATTTCGGTTAAACTATAAAAGTTTCCAAAAGCCTTTTGCCGGTAGAAGTAGTTTGCATTTCGTTATTTGATGGAAGGAGATTGCATTGTTAGTGTGATAATTCTCTGGAAATGTACCATTAACCATATACTTCGCATAACTTTATTCAAGTTCCAATACGGAACCGAAAATAAGTTTTTATTCTGTTTCCTTTTACGTCAGTCCTTTTCATCCCTGAAATGATCTGAAATGGATAAGTTTTGCCCACTTTCTGTGTCTAACTAGAATTATTCGAAATAAATCTTTTTTTTTTTGTATTAAAAGTAGAAATAAGGAAACATATAACTTATTCTTTAATCTTGTAATGAATATACCTAATATAAAGCGGAATTTTTTCATCACAAATAAATCAGTACCAATCAGTTTCCTAGAACAATAGTTTCCTAACTTACAACATAAATCATGCATTTATCGATACATCGTTTAAGATTTCATTTATATTATGCCCTTAGTATGATTAACTTAGCTAATTACACTCATATCTTCTTTATTACTTATTTCGACGAAAGTATATAGTACAAAGCAAACATATACACATTCTGAGAATATATATTGATTTGATTAAAAAGTTTTATATTTATATATATAGAGAGAGATATATGATTAAAAATAAATCTCTAATGTTATGAAACTTTAAGGGCATTAAGGAGAAATTAATGTTTGAAAAGGTTATATTGAGTAAAATAAATATCTAATGGTAAATATATGCTGTGGAAAAATGTGTAAGTAATTTACTTTGTCTTTTTTTATATTCATTAGACATTTGTTCATGTGAAAAAGCAGAATTAAGGTATCCAACTACTTGCGACAACTTTTTTTTCAAAAAATGCAGATATGGGGATTTTTTTTTGTGATTTTTAGATTTATTTAGTATATTTTAAGGAAAAATCCTAAAATTGAAAACAGAAAAAAAATTTATTATTATTAAAATGGAAAAAAAAAAAAGAAAAAAAAAAAGTTGGTGAAAATGTACAAAAAATTGCCTAAACGGGGCCCGCTTTGTACAAATATTTTATGAACGAATTCTCAATTTTTCAATTTTGTTGTGTTACTTTGTTATTTATGTTTGAAATGACCTTCAGAATAAGAGATATTTTAATTTTTACAAAAACTAGAGCACTTTATCCTAGTGATTATATGAAATTGCTTAAAAAAACAGTGATTATATTCACATAAAGGACTTTAAATTTTGAAATAAAAGAGTGATTGATAAATCTGAAGGTCAAAACACTTCCACTGTAATACAGAACATACACAAAAAATTTCAGCAAATTATTTTCAAAACATTTTGAGTAACCGCTGTCCCCGTTTGAGCTTTTTCGAAAAAAAAAAAAACCCATTTCGAGTAAAACGCAAGTTTGACATCTAGTGTAAAGTTATGGCATCTGCTTTTACTGAAACACTTGTAGTTTTGTTCTAGCGAATGAAAAACAAAAAACTTGTTACTTTTATTAAGCTTATAAGATGGCCTATAAAATAATATCAAAAAAAAAAATTGTCAATTTTTGAAAAAAATCATGATTTTAGGGTATACGGATACCTTAAAAATTGGTTGCTTAATAAAGATAAATTACTGGAAGGTGTTGGGTATATATAAGGGTTGTCTAAATGAAAAGTGGACATATGCAATTGCGTCAGAATGAGTGCAGCTGCAGCAGAGCCATTAAACAGGGACACGAAAACCGGCAGGAAGTATTTACTTCATACGATGTTCAATATTGAAACCTGTTAGTGGTAGAGGATCGAAAGTAAAGTCATGCCATATAAGGATGCGTCCAAATCGGAATAACGGGCTATAGTACGGTCTTTGATTACTGAAAGTGAATTTAATGCGGACATCTATCGACAAATAGTGACAGTTTATGGCGAGCACTGTTTAGGTAGAACGTCTTATTAGAACAGTTGATGTAAAGGTTTTTGAGAAGAGCAGAAAACGATATCGTATCTCCATGACAATGTCCACTCACACGTCTTCTGTGAAACCAAGGCAACTTAAAAAAAAACCTTTGGGAAATGTTGGAACACACACCGGATAGTCCGGATTTGTCACCCTGTGACTTCTAGGCATTTAGGCCTCTTTAGACAGTATTAGATTTCTATTTAGACAGTAAAACAAAGGAAGCTAGGCAGGACTTGCGCATGAATCAACCACGTTCTTTCTAGAGTGAAACAGATCTGCTGTCGAAACGATAGATCCTGTGTCTCAACCTCCAGAGCGATCTTTTTTGATTCCTTATAAAAAAGTTCTATTTATTGTCCACTTTTTATTTGGGTGTAATCCTTATATGTACTTGAAATAAAAGACTGATAAACAATATTTCCTTTATTAATTTATTGTTTGACGTCATTAGCATTATTTGTTTGCAGAACATTTCTTGTGCGGCCATTGCGCTTATTTAAACTAAAAATAATGGAAAATTCGAGATATTAAATGTCATAAGCAAACGAAAAATTCCACGATTACAGAAAGTTGAATACAATCTCGCATCATTACACTGAAGACCTGAAACAGGTGATAAAAGTATCACACTGAACAATGAACTTCACTTTGTATCTTAGTAAGGCTTTAAACAAGAAAAAAAGGGGGTAAAGACTTGAAATCTTCACACTTTAACTGGCTGTTAAATAAGGAATTAATTTGGTAAGAAGACAGAAACAAAGGAATGCGATTTTCTTGGCACAAAGTTTTAATTAAACTTTCAAATTCATTCTAGTTGAAGCACATTGTTACAATAAATACTTGCTATAGAATGCATCTTTTCTCTGAAGAGGCTGAACCTGTAAAAGCAGTTTTACGTAAATATTTATCTCGCTTGAGACAAGTCAGGTCAATTAGAAATGCCTATGCCCAGGAGTATTTTAATTGTTTTCCACTGTTTTATGCGTTGAAGAGAAAACGAATTAAAAATCTGTAGAGAAATGGGTGTCACCCAATTATATGCTCGTTAGAACGAAAATATCATGCACTGATTGTTTTGAAACGTGTTTTAATATTCAGGAAATTAATTACAGATGTAATTACGAAAGCCAAATCATTTAAACATGCAATGTTATTTACTCAGAATTGTATCTGTCTTATTAAGTGTGTGGCTGTATATATTACATTGCTCCCTCATATTTATGTCTACCAAAAGGTGCCTTAAAAATTGATCAGAGATTATTTTATTACACGCGCTATGTATTTATGTTAGCTTTGAATAATTATGAAAGTAAACACTAGGCAAAATTAGAGAGAGAGTAAAAGAGTAAAACAATTTTTATTTATATACAAGCAAAAACACGAAAGTGTTGCGTTGTGTCATGCACATAAATATGATTCACAGAAATTAATAATTTACGAGACTGCTTTTTTTTTGGTGAAATTCCACTTGCATACTCTTAAGGTATCCGACTACGTTCTGAACCATGATTTTCAAAAGCGTATAAATGGATAATATTTATGATATTTAGTGTCACTTAGATTAGAAAATGTATATAAAATTGTTTTAAGAAGAGTATAACAATAAAAAATTATTTAAGTACAATATTTTGACAAAAAATGAACATAGAATGACCCATTTTCAAAATATTCTTCTTTTGTGAAAAATGCTTCTATTATAATATTTTGCCTGTATATAGTTTAGACATCTGTACAGAGGCTCAATTAGAATTTTTGAAATATATAACTTAGAAGTGGGTTTATCTCTGTTTTATACGACAACAGAGGGGAGAAATTTTAAGAAAAAAATGCCGATAATTATTTCAATGGGTTGTAACTCTGAAAATAATGTGAATTTTTCAAAATTCATAGTTGAGCTTCTGTACAGAGGTCTGTGCTATATACAGGAAAAATATTATTATAATCGAAGCATTTTTCGCACAAGGAAAACATTTTGAAAAAAAGGTTATTCTAAATTAATTTTTTGCCGCAATATTGTATTTAAATAATTTTTTTTGTCAAAATGTGTGTGTCCTTAAAACAATTTGATACATGTATTCTAATCTAAGTGACACTAAATATCATGAAAATTATCCATTTATGCGCTTTTTTAAAATCACGGTTCCGAACGTAGTCGGATACTTTAAGAAGACTTTCCAATATAGATTTATCTAATTTTTTTCAAAAGGCTGTTACAAACAAACAAAACAAGATACAGAGAAAAGTCTTTTATTGGTGAACAACAAATATGATGCCATTTTACATTAATTGATTTTAAAAATCATGTCCGCTAAATGGCGTCCTCCAATGGTGATACATTGACGGTCTTTCCCGAAAGTTCTTCAGACCATTCCCCCTGGAGCTGTTTTGATTTTGTCTGATGAGGCCCACTTCCACATGTCAAGCACTGAGAATAAAAAACATTTTCGTTACTGGGCAGCAGAAAACTCTCAGCTGCTTCACCAACGACCATTTCACAGACCTCGTGTGACAGTTTGGTGCGTTGTTGCTGAATTTGGTGTGTGGGGTCCTTGTTTTTTCGAAGAAGATAAACTTAACAATGGACAACTTACGGGAAAGACATCGTCAATGTGTCACCATTGGAGGACGCCATTTATTGGAGATAATTTTTAATCCCAATTAATATAAAAGGACATCTCATTTGCTGTTCACAAATAAAAGACTTTTCTCTGTATCTTGTTTTATTTGTTTGTAACTGCCTTTTGAAACAGGTATGGTTAGTACGTCGGACCCTGTCCAATAGCTTCCTTCAGATCAGCAACACAAATGAATACAGTAAGACCCCGCTTAACGCGGTTTCGGTTTAACGCTCTTTTATTTGAATTGTGAGATTCCCCAAAATTGCACGCCGCAGCGTTAGGCTTGCCGATACCCGAAGCAGTTTATCTGTGTTTCTTCGTTCCAGTGGTGTTACACGAACGTATTTTTATCGTTTCAAAAATTTGTTGACGTTATTGTTAGTATATAAATTTATATAATATAATAATTTCTATGGTGACAAATATTACGATTTTTAGTTTTTATCATTAATGATAATAAAAAACACGAAAATAAAGCAACAAGCAAAAGCATTTCACTAGAAACTAGAATGCAAGTGATTAGAAGATCAGATACTGGTGAACGTCAATCTCAAGTTGCTGCATTGAATTTGGCAACTTCAACAATGAGGACCATTCTTAAGAACAAAGAAAATATATTGTCATTGGCAATTGCAACTAGAATTACCCATTCTAGAAGTAATACAATAGAGGAAATGGAAAAACGATTTTCTGTATGGATTGACGATGAAATTGAACGCAATATGCCATTAAGCCAATCTACCTTCTTGATAAAAAGGCAGAAAATTGGAAATACAGAAGAGACAATGATCTGAAATGTAAACATACTGATTTAGAATTTCATTTATTTTTATATGTATATTCGTTTATCATGCTTCTATATTAGTAAAAAATAAATTTTTGTTTTATTTTGTTATAAAAAACATAATTAATAAATTTAATGGTAACATACCTGACCAATTTTCTATCCATTTTCCCCTATCCCCATTATTTATATGATGAGATAACCTCGTTTAACGCTGTTTTATATTACGCTCAACTTTGATGCAACGTATACTCCGCGTTAAGCGGGGTCTTACTGTACTTCATATAAGATGCTATCAGTATTACTTCTAAATATTAATTTAAATGCATAAATCTTCTGGATGTTTTTTTTTATTTGGCAACGTATTGGTATCTTTGAGTAATCACTGCATGGGATTTTAATGCATTTGAAATCATGTATAATATTGAACAAATGTTTATTTCGTAAGTACATACCAAAGTGTTTTTTCAATTCCCAGTAAAAGAATACAATTTCTTCATCAATGTACAGATCACTTTTTTAGTGTCCGAACTATCATCAATTTTTAGGAAGTTAATCAATCCAAAAAATTTTAGATCATTTTTGGTTACTTGAATTAACAGCCTTCACTAGAATGCTATTATTACAAAGAAGCCGATCTGATTTCATTCATGCGTTAGCAATATCAATATAATTATAAACTTTGAAAAATCTTAACCATAGCACACAAACACACGAGCAGCTGTTTCCATAATGTGTGCATACTTGTAAAGAAAGTTTTCAGTAATCTACGCATCATTAGTTAGCAACTTTTCTTCAAAGAGTTTGTAAATTAATTTTAACTAATTAATCTGGGGACACGTGTCAGGAAATAATTACAATGTATTGAGATTCTACATTTTTAGCAGAAATATATTATTATGTTAGTATTATTACAGTAAAGATCACTAGAGGTTTAGCAAAATACGTTTATTTTTTGCTTGAATATTTGTATTAAGTTTCTTGTGTGCAATAAAAGGCAGGTACAGTATTAAAAATTCTTTATTGATGCAACAAAGAATTTTTACGTTTTATTATAAAACATAACGTAGTGATAAGGAAAACAGTTTTAAATTAAGTCTTTATTTTGTATCAAACCAGTTTTATTTAGAATAAAGTTTATACACACAATGATTGTAAAACAAAGTATTATTTTTTAATTCTAATATAGACATTGCTGTCTATAACGTAATTTTCTATGAAGCACTTTCAACAATCGATTTGGATTCTAAATTCAGCAGCAACTAATTTACAGTGTAAGTTGCGAAGTTTTACTGAAGAAAAACATTTATTCACCGTACTCACTTTAAATATTTTACGAGAAATACTAACGGACTGAAATCACGAATTGCTTCTATCTATTGAAGAGTTGAAAAAGGTTCTCTGAGTCAGCTTTTTCGGAGATAAATTAATGAAATTAAAAATAAAATCTCTTCTAGACCATGGTCATAATTTGGCACAACCGTTCCAATTCCTTTTTGTGCAATTCAAAAATATCTCTCTTATCTGGCCCATATGTCGACGCCCTTACCTTTGCAAAGGCATTAAGTCATCTAGAACTACTCATTTTAACGTCAAACGCTATTATGGGAAGGCTATAGATTTTCCAAAGATGCATGGTAATTACCCAACTACATATTACAAGATGTTGGACACTAATATTCTCTCTTATCGGCTGTCATAATTCTACAACTGTTGAATCCTTGTATTTCTGAGAACATGTGCATATTTGCTCTCATATAAAGTGCGTGATTCATAAATGGTCCTCTAACATCGGTTCAAAATGAGGTCACAAATATTTGTAGTCATCATGTGTTGATCATCAGTACGTCTCAAATGTATTGGAAAGTTTATGACGGCATTTGCTACATGTTAAAAGTCTCTCTTAGCTTTCCCAAAGTAGTTATTATCAATGCTGTTTCAATCTTAAATAAGGTGTGCTCATTTTAGATAATGATAAATCTTTTTTTTTTATTTATTATTCTTAGAATTACTGCAATCCTCATTAAAAAATTCGTTATTCAATATTTTTTTTAGCTTCAATAGTTTATTTTTATTATTTTTCTGGCTTGTTTTTTGTTCCTTTTGGAGCAATTATAAATTAATTTTTTAAATATCCGTTATCTAAAATCACGATAAAAAGTAAAGAATTATAAAAATTGCAAATTATGACATTTCTGAACATACATACGCACAAAGAGGTACTTAGTCGTTTAAAACTACTTATTCTAACATCAAGTGGTGTTATCGGAAGGCTCTATAGGAACGCACAAACACAAGTATATATATTATTTAAAACATTATTTATATTTTAACTATGTTTTAAATTAAATATGCTTTATTTTGTAAACGTGCTTTCGATAAAATAGTACTTGATCTATTTTTAAAAAATTTTTTTTTCTTTTTTTTATGATTTTCTTTGTATTTGATGATCTACGAAGGATTTCAAAACGACGTTTTATCTTAATTAATAAAACTATTTAAATTTACAAGATTACTTTTATATATTTTTTACAAAAGGAAAACAAAATGTTATTATATGGTTGATCTTGTTTATGATGCTTACATAAATTCTCTGGAAAACTCACTATTTAAGATCTTATTCTTTTTTAAAAAGTTTAAAAAACATTTTTTATTTTGCTTACAAAATTTCACAAGCACGCTTACGTATTAAACTCTGGATATTTAAAAGATTCTTGGAAAGGTATAATTAGTATCTTTGGCTCAAAATTTGTTGTACAAATGTACATAATTTCCCAATCGAATGTATTATATTTTTAAATATATTTGGGGCACTTATGTCTTCATAAATATTAATAAGTTCCCTTTTTTCAAAACCTAATCCATGAATATAACTAAAATTTGTAAGGACTTAATAGAAAAGATTTAAGAAAAAGTAACAAAAGGATTTGTTTCGGAAATTTATTGTAGAGATAGAAATAATTTTTATACATATAACATAGATAGTATGGCTATATGGTTTCTGAAAAGCAAAATTCGTAAATGAATACAAATTTTAGAAAATTAATATTTAAAATGATTATTAACAACAAATTGTTATTTAAAACACACACACGCTACCACGTTTGTACATTTTCTTTACACACGTTCATGTGAGTGTGAAGAAAAAAATGCTGTTGTGCTGAATATTTTACGAGAGAAGAATTTATAAAATTTACAGAATGAAATACTTGAATCAAATTTTTAGTTTAAACAATTAAAGCGAATCGTAAGATTACGTGGATATTTTCGACTAATACTTCTATATTTTCGAGTTACACAAATCTTATTTTCTTCAATAATATGACCAAAATCGATAATTGTTCTTTCTTATCAGAATTGTTTGGCCTATTCAGTCAACTAGAAGTCCAAGCGATGCTTTTTGACTAATTTAATATTACTCGAAATCGATTAAAAAGAGCAGTTAACAGGTAGAACCTCCAGAAATCTTTGAACTTGCTAAGCAGTCCTAGTCATTTGATAGCCTTGCTTGTACTAGTCATTTAATATAGACGTACGATTGGGGTTCGAGGATTTTATGCTATCAATCTCAAAGAGCAGGATAGTTCTTCAGGAGGGATGAAAATTTATTGTAGAAAATCAATCTTTGAAATACAAAATACAGCATTATAATTCATAGAATAAATCCCAGAAGGTCTTCACACCTTCTACAGCTTTCACACTACCATCACTGTTTAAAATGCAAGTATGTAAAAGATTATTCACACAAGCACTCACTTCCAATTCAACAGGTGAAGTAATAACTAATCGCTAGTCGTCTCTTCAAGGGTCAAAACAATACAAACTCAGTTTCGGCGAATGACTCTCTATTTACAATTTGAACGGATTTTCTAGAAAAATCCGCTTACGTCATACATCTTGATATTAGTAGATTTCTCCAGTAAATTCTTGTAGCATCCATATGTTCGCCAACTAGCCGAAATGACCCCAAAAAAACATACCAACTTTTTCTCTATCGTCAAAATTTCATCAAGTGTCCATTGAATTACCATTATAATATTAGGAACGGCGTTGCTTGCAAATATTACAATTTTACCACAAAATATATACAACAAAGAGTAATGCTAATGTATTGCACATCCAGATGTAAATTATTTAAACTATTATAAGTATTCATTACACAAAAATTCGTAACAATATTCCTCGACATCGATTAAAAAGGGCAGTGAACAGCTAGAACCTCCAAAAAGTTTTAAACTTGCTAAGCAATCCTAGTCATTCGCTAGCCTTGCAAGCCTTGGTCATTTAATATTTAAAAGGATAAAATCATAAATTATGTACTAGCTTTACATACACAGTATTCAATATTTATGAATATATAATATTCACTAATCTGTTAGACATAAGCCGTAGTGAAAATCAGCTTATATATATTCTCGTATCAACTCCATTGAACCCCAATGCATCTCTTTGACACAGAAGATCCCGTATTTGTGAACTCCATATCTTTAAGATACTAAGTCATTAAAGTATCCTAAGCATTGTTTCAAGTTGATAAATTCTAGAGTGTGCATATTCAGTATCTCATTCTCAATCTGTTGCTTCTAGATAATTTTCTCTAATATTCCTCTCTCTGTGCTTCACTGGTTTCTGTTAATGCGAGCAGGCGGATGGAATCCTGGGTTTAAATTGATTTCACCGCCTTCGCTCGGCCTCTGTCCGGCAATTTCCTTGAATTAAGCGACTCCCGCACGCTTTGAGAGAGAATCTGGGAAGCAACCGACTAATTGGCTTCGTCCACCCCGGTTTACGCATCAGCAATCACGGCGATGCCACTACAAAGAAACTTAAGATTTGGTTTCGCAATACTTTGTGATTGCCTTTGTGCCTTGCCTGATGCTGTTACTTGCGGAAAATTAATTGTGGTTGCCGAGTCACGTATGTAATTATTGATGAGAAGCAAGCCGTCAGCCGAGTTTTGAATGATTTGTGGCCGATAAATGGTTGGGTTGGAGAAATCTACAGAACACAAGATGAGAATGAATTGCTCAAATATGTTACACAGCATGGTATAAAGTAAGGGTGGCTAACCCAAATGACCTCGTAGGCCACTTCGGAAAAACATTATAACCACACGGGACGCATATATAAATATATATCTTTACATTAGACTAGATTAACGTTTCTCAAACTGTGGAGCGCACCCTCCTAGGGGGGTGGGATAACTCTACGAGGATGGAGCGAGCATATTAAACAGTCGTAAACAAGAGATTATTTTTTAAAAAGTATTAATTTACTGAAAGTAAACAAAAAAAATACATTCTGGAATAATAAAGAATAAAATACACATTTAGACTGATATAATACATTTATAAATATATCAGTAAGGCACAATGTATTTTATAGTTGATTTAACAATACTAAATTAAGAACAACATTAATAATTACCAATTACCCCAAGGGCTTGTCTTAAATAAAATCATATATATAAAAATTAACACTTATCTTGATAATCTGTACGGTTTATAATTATTCCCTTAACTGTTGTATTAAAGTTACTCGATGCGCTCCCCAACGCCCCCATTTTCCAAGTAGGCACGCGTAGGCGATGTATTGAGAGGGGAACGGGACTAATTCTATGAAAATAGTAAATCCTTCACAAACACTATAAAGGTTCTTTTATTGCACTCCAAAGCCTTCGGAATACTTTTATGGATAGCAGTGCACAGAAAATATCGTACTTCTGAAAGACGTATATATATGTCCGGGGAAATTAACGCTTTGGCTGAGTGAGACGTTTATATACGCTTATGACATTTAAGAGGTTAAAATAGTATTGTAGCATTTAGTGTCAAAGTGCACTATTGAATTAAATGCATTTGAATGTATAGAGGGGGGGGCGATGAAAATTATGGTTGAATATTGAGTGGCAAATATTGAAACTTGGAGAAGCACTGTACTGGATGATATACCTATTCTTTGCACGGGTGAATAAAAAAATTAAACAATACAAATTGAAGGATAAAGAAGTTTTTAATGAGTTAATTTTACGTGAATTGCAAATTAAACAAAAAAATGCCTCTTACTTATCTCATCCAAACAAAAAATCATACTTGTAAAATTTCAATTCTGTAGTTCTAATAGCTGATAAAAAGGATTTTTTTTTTTTTATAACGCCTCCGTAACTCCCTTGTGGGTTGAATTTTAAAAAAAAAAAACCTTCCTGAGCTGGTCTCTGCTCAGCAAAAATAACATATTGTTACAAATCGTGTAATGAATAGATAGTGTAAATAATGTTTAAAATAGTGTAAATAATTTATATCTGGGTGTGTAACACGTTAATATTGCTTTCTGTTGTATTTATTTTATGTTAAAATTGTAACATTTGCAAGCAACACCGTTCCTTACATTATAATGGCGATTCAATGGAAACATAGCTTAATGTTGGCGATAGAACCCAGTTGGTATCATTTTTGGCAATCATGTTGGCAACTTGGCGATTGATTGAATGGTGCAGAACTTGATATGATATAGAGCCACCTCGTGGGGAGCTACAATAAAGAGGATAGCACAAAAACCTTCTCCACAAAAAATACATATACATGCCAACTTTTATAGTGATAGGCTTTATGGTGTTAGTATGAAGAGAGGTCTTTTAACAAACATTTTTTTATTATCTAGATTTGGACCCATTTACAAACATTTACTGTAGTGAAAATTTAAAACTGATTGATATATTATTATTGTTTTAATTGTTTTTCAGGTATACAGACATAGATAATATAATGCCATGATCAAATATTTAATTTATTTAATTAGTAAGATATTTGTTTCTCAACTCTTTCACTTAGTTTTCACAAGTCGATCTTAATGCATGTACTTGCACATCTTAATTGATGTTACACGTGTTTGTCCGTTAAGCTTGAACACAATTTATGTATAATAAATTTCAATTTAAAAAAATTTTCAGTAACAGAAGCAATGTGATAAAATAGAAACAGTTATGGGATTTATTTGATAAAAAAAACTCTAAAAACAAAAATATTGTACAAAATAGTTGCATTTTGTGAAGTTGTAATGAATCTCGCGGGCCACAAAATCATTCAAGGTGGGCTGCGGGATGGCCACACCTGGTATAAAACATTACAAAATTATTCATAGATTTTTTTATTTTATGGGAGAGGAAAATAAAAACGAGTTATTGTGTATTGTTCTAGAAGGAACCTAGGTGTTTTGGTTGAAATATACATCCAATTAAAGATGAGAAGAGTATGTAGTACTTTATATATGTTGGAATAAATAATATTAAAATGATCGAGAAATATTAGAATATATAATATTATTAGATTATAATAGAACAACGAATAATGTAGAATATTTTCGTTCATTGTTAAAATGTAAAGGATTTTCTGAAATTATCCTCTCATTTTTTGATATATTTTAAAGAAGAAAAAGTTGTATTGCCGCAAACTGAATTTCTTGTAAAAGTTACAGTCAAGAAAAAGTGCAAAATAAATTAGATTAAACGGATAATGATTACGAATAAAGATGTTGAAACTAATGCTATTATTGTACGAGAGTTTTTAAAAATATAGTTTTCACGTACTGTCGAAATTGAATCAATATTATTATTTTTATATTCTCTTCTTTAAGATCAATGCATTTTATCACAATGTATCTGGGCATTTTTATTCCTGTATGGTAAGAAAAAGTCGGACATGTACGAAGCCAATTGCGCACAAATTCTACTGCTTCATTCGATAAAAATCTTTCTTTTCAAATTTCCTTTTTTGAGAGGAACAAACGAATGTGAGTCCGAAAGTTTTTGTCCATATTTTAAAGAGAACGTTTCACAGGGTTTCTAGAGAAATTTCTTAAAATTTTTCTTGTGTTACGCTAGCTATGTTTTTATTGAGATAGTAATCAAGAGTGAGATAGCAATTGAAAATCTCTTATACCGATATGCTGGTTTACCTTTCTCCAAATATTCACAGTAATAAACTTCATTAACCCCTTTCAGGTTCATTTTATTTCTGAATTATGTATCAAAACATGATCTTTTTTTCAATTCCTAGTATTAGCTCACACTTTCCCTATATATATATATATATATATATATATATATATATATATTATAATTTTATATATATTAATATAAAATTTTCAATCGTTAATAAAATACTTTTTATTCATCCACTCAAGTTCAAATACATTTTTTTTATCTTATAGTGGATGGCACTTGATGTGAAAACAGTTTTTTTTCAAATATTAATTAATTAATTAAATTTATTTTTTAATTTTAAATTTATTCTGTGCTATTTCTGACGAAGTTAGAATTAGCTGCAACAGATGGCATCAGTAGGGTTTTCAAACGAATGTTTTCTTGACTTCAAATACTTATTTTTTTATTCATCCACTCATGTTTAAATACATTTTTTTAAAACTTGTAGTGGATAACACTTGATGTTCACACAGTTTTTTCAAATATTAATTCATTTATTAAATTTAATTAACTAAAATAAAATTTTTCTTAATTGACCGAAGTAGGAATTGACTTAAAACTTTTTTTTATATTACTAGTTCAACACTTATTTTCAAACCTACATATCTTTTCAAACAAAATAGCACCGTTCGCATACAAAATTTCCAAAAAAATGATGCAAATATATGTATTTAAATAAATGAGTTTTTTATACCTGTAAAGTTGGCTTTTTGTATGACAAAAAACATTAGACTTTTGTATGACAGATTCATTAGACAATTCACACTAACTATAAATATATTGCTTAGAATACCTAGCTTTTATTATGAAATACAAATTTTATTTAAATCTTTTGCATTTACATGAATGATTATGAAATTACAGATCAGAATTTGATTGTAGATGATAAATTCAAAAACATGGTACTGCACATAACCCAAATCGCAATCTGAACTGTAGAATCTTGTTTCTCTTCTTCTTCCCTTTACTGTTTCTCTTAGAGCAGCAAATAAATACACTGTCTCATTGGATTAGATTTCTTCTCTGCTTTAGGAATGTTGTCAACAAAGTATATTTCAGACAAGCGAGAAGAAGGGTGCTAGGTAGAGGAACGTTCTCTGTTTTGCAGAAAATTCCACCGAGTGGACTTTTGAATTATTCGAACCATAAAAAGCACATGTGCAATAATTCGGGAAAGACCGATGGCAACGTGTAAATTTTCGCTGTACCTGAGCTACACTTGGAATGAGCTAGTGTGGTACGTTTCGCCTGCCCAACTTCAGCCGGGAAAAACCGAGAAGGGGGATTGATGTAAGTCAGTCTGCAGTCAGTACATTTCCTGCAAGAACTCTTGCAGAAAATAACTCGATTTTCGCTTTTAAGATATTCGACTACGTTCGGAACCGTGATTTTTCAAAAGCGTATAAATGGATAATATTTATGATATTTAGTGTCGCTTATACTAGAAAATGTACATAAAATTGTTTTAAGAATATTATTTCAATAAAAAGTTATTTAAGTACAATATTTTGACAAAAAATGAACAGATAGAATGACCCATTTTTAAAATATTCTCCCTTTGTGAAAAATGATTCTATTATAATAATATTTTGCCTGTATATGGCTCAGACCTCTGTACAAAGGCTCAACTAGAATTTTTGAAATATATAACTTAGAAGTGGGCTTATCCATGTTTTACGACAACAGAGGGGAGAAATTTTAAGAAAAAAACGCCGATAATTATTTTAATGGGCTGTAGCTCTGAAAATAATGTGAATTTTTCAAAAAGTATAGTTGAGCCTCTGTACAGAGGTCTGAGCTATATACAGGCAAAATATTATTACAATAGAAGCATTTTTCACAAAAGGAGAACATTTTGAAAAAATGTTATTCTAAGTTAATTTTTTGTCGAAATATTGTGTTTAAATAAATTTTTTTTGTCAAAATGTTCTTAGAACAATTTTTTTACATGCATTTTAATCTAAGTGACACTAAATACCATGAAAATTATCCACTTTTTTAAAATCACGGTTCCGAACGTAGTCGGATACCTTAATGATGGATTTTCACTTTTTTGAGAGCCATTTCAAACTTGTTTGCGTTTTTTCAAGGGTTACCATTTGGGTGATGAATCACAAATTAAAATTCTCGTTAAAAATACATTCCTTTCCGAACAAACTTGTACTCCTAGATTTCCATTTAAAATTTAAGAGATCCACCTTGCTGTAATTTTCTGGAATTGAAATTTTTTTCCGGAAAGGAATTGCACACTTACCGGGCTCGGGCTAATTTTGTCACTAATTTTATTAACTGTTATTTGGAAGAAAACGATAACAAATTTCTCTGGTTGTTCTCTGTATTTGTATGGATTTGTTCTCTGTAGATGCAATGTGCCAAATATTTTCAAATTCTTCATTATCATTTTTAGACATCACTCGATGTTTATATTTTTGTCATTTTCATGTTATTGAAGTATTAGTGACAAATTTCGATAGATTTAACAATTTCATTCTTCACAAAAACTCTGGTGCCCGACTTTGTAAAAACATGATTTTTGGTCAAAAATTATATTTCCTTTTTATTTAACATTCTTTTAAATTTCAAACAATTTGTTTGCACAAAACTTCATCGCATTGTGTAATAAAACTGAATAATTTTTAGGGAAGCTATGATTGGATTTTCTTCCAAAATTATAAAATTATGGACGAAAATTTCTAGTTTGCAGCTTCTATCGGTTATTACTTTCGATTTAAAAAGAAATAAGTTAAAAACTTTAGTACATTAACTGGTGAAATATTGAATCCTTTTTTTAAAAAAAAAATGTAGAATATTCTTTGCGTTAGAACATTTGAAAAAAATTAAAGCATTTAATTAAAATTTCTTTACATTTAATATTTTTGAAAATACTTGTATATATTGAATTATTTTTGACTGCATTTCTTGTTATTAAGACTAAAAGTGAGACTAAAAAATGTAAAATAACAGTAATTGGGCATAATAAAAATAAACCCTTTGAACTTAAAAATAACTTAAAAATCATTCTTCACGCAACTGCAGTAGATACATTGCTCGGTGTTTACCCATCATGCTAGCGAGTGAAAACAGGAGTACAAGAACAAAAATAGACCAGTTGAAAGAAACATTTAAATGAAAATCAGCCATCCGGTATAGTGGTTTGCGACGCTGGCTGCTATTCCATAGGCCCTCGGTTCGAATCCCGGAGGTGGCCGCGGTAACCGAGTGGTATAGGTATCGGATCGTGGTTTGCCTTGTCACGAGTTCGAACCCAGTACCACTTAAGACCCGCCGTGTAGGGCAGCGATGCACGTTAAATCTGTCGAGAGCTGAAACGTCCTGCCGTTGGTGTGGTGTGGCAGTTAGGAGAGGGGGGTGCCAGCTCAGGTATCGTCCACGTCACTTGACCATGGTTCTCAAAATTACGTGGTCCTTCGCCAAAAGCCCTCGTGTAGCTGAACAGTATGACGTTAATATTCAATCAATCAATCGTATCCAGGAGTAAGACATGAACGTTTGTAAACGTATAGTTCATTTGTGGCAAGGGGTACTATAAATAGGCGTCGAGCCGCAAGTCCTCTCATGAGATTGGTGGCAGGGGATGAGACGTGGGAGGCCCCTGACCCCCCTCCAGGTTGTTCTCCTTCTAAATTGGGGTGGAATGGAGCTAAATCACATACTGTCACCTGTGCATGGGGCTCAAGGCTACGGCCAATAACAGACGTACATCTAGAAGTCCAACCTGTGTTTTTGACTCTTACAAATTTCTTTCCTCCCTTCGGGAAGGAGACGACAACAACATTTAAATGAAATATTTTATATTGGTACAATATATTTTTTTAAAATTAAGTTCTTTACTAAGTAAAGCCGGTGGGGATCGTAACACAAATATTATTGAAAAAAATTAACCGAGCAAAAGAACAGTTTTCCTCACCAAAAGGGGCTACCTTATATATATATAAATACTTCCATAAAAATGGTAATAAAAAATATATAAAAAAAAAAGGAACAAAGTTAAAAAAAACCCACCAAAACTTCAATTAACATTTTTAAAAATTTAACTGACATATATGACGATTTCTTAAATAAGACAATATAAATATATATATATTTCTATAATGGGGATACGTATTGGTATTTCTATCTTTGCAGACCTAGTACATTCCCCAGGAGCTGGTATCACTTTTTAATGCGGCACCATTTAGGCAATACCAATTACTGCAAGTAATTTTGACGCCCAGTTTCCCCACCCGAGGGAGGCACTTGAGCTCCGCCGATGCGAAATTTTTACTTAGGAATTTAATTTTGCCGAGAGCATCCAAGCCAAACGGACACTCAACGGAGCTTTTTCATGCCATATAGTCATACGACATGGCCGCTGTGGATTTTCTGCATCAGGAAAATCACCCAACTTGGGCCCGCAACCTTCGGTACAGAAGGTCAGCGACAAACCAACCACACCATCCAGCCAACACAAAAAATATTTTGTCTCCCTTTACATAAAAATTCTCATTTGTGTTTGATTATTTTTGGGCACTTTTTATTTTTCTTACACATTTATTTATACAAAATTCCAGACATTTGGCTACTAGGCGATTAGTTTCGATCTAACTTCCCAATACTTAAGAACAATGGAATTAAAGAATTGTATTGCAGTGCATTTGTAAATATGGTCCTTATCCAAGGACTGTCCAGAGTTACAAGGAATACAGATTGAAGAGTCTTTAAGTCAAAATTAAAAAGATGGGCATTCAAACAATTGTGCCCAGTCAAAAGACGAAATAACGCCACAGCTACAGGGAGAAGAAAACCTAGCAAGATTGGCTTTGAACTAGTGAAACACTCCCAAGCCTTTCCCTTAGCTTCATTTGATAGGTATGAGGCAAACCTCCTTTTAAATTCTTATTTAATTAGTAGTTTTGCAGAATTATACAATTATTTTGCACGTAATTGTATTTTAAGGTATCCGATTACGTTCGGAATCGTGATTTTAAAAAAGCACATAAATGGATAATTTTCATGATATTTAGTGTCACTTAGATTAGAATACATGTATAAAATTGTTTTAAGGATATTTTGACAAAAAAAAATTATAAAAATACAATATTTCGGCAAAAAATTAACTTAGAATAACCTTTTTTCAAAATGTTCTCCTTTTGTGAAAAATGCTTCTATTATAGTAATATTTTTCCTGTATATAGCTCAGACCTCTGTGCAGAGACTCAACTATGATTTTTGAAAAAATCACATTATTTTCAGAGTTACAACCCATCAAAATAATTATCGGTGTTTTTTTCTTAAAATTTCTCCCCTCTGATGTCGTAAAACATGGATAAACCCACTTCTAAGTTATATATTTCAAAAAAATGTAGTTGAGTTTCTGTACAGAGGTCTGAGCTATATACAGGAAAAATATTATTATAATAGAAGTATTTTTCACAAAAGGAGAATATTTTGAAAGTTAGCCATTCTATGTTCATTTTTTGTCAAAATATTGTACTTAAATAGTTTTTTCTTGTAATAAAACAATTATATATATATTTTCTGATCTAAGTGACACTAAATATCATAAATATTATCCATTTATACGCTTGTGCAAAATCACGGTTCCGAACGTAGTCGGATACCTTAATGAAATACATGCTTATTTCCAGAATTTATAATTTAGCAAATTATTGAGCAATCACCCTTTTAATGTTATATTATCCATTTTACTTTTGATACGTACGTAAAAGCTTTGTTTTCTTGTATAAAGTTTTATCCAATAAGCTAAAACTTAGAGGAATAACTTAAAATAAAAGTTTCGATTGATTGATTAAATTATAAAATTGTTTTTTTGTTTCATTGACACATTTTTGTGACGTCAGAAGTCAAAGATTAGGTGTTATAGGGATATTTTTATTAAATAGAGAAATTGGCTTAAGGGTCTTGTCTCTTTCTTTGTTTCATTTTTAAAATTCTTCGCTTCGATTTGTTTTATAAAATAAAAATAAATAGACAAGAAAATACAGCTTGTATTTTATCAATAAGGCCACGTGAAATGTGTATAGTAACGGAAATATTTCTCCGGTTCCTTTAGAATACTTTCCTATTTCGGAACAAACAACTTGATTGGATAACTTGAAATATGTTCTCAAAATATTCTACAGTATTGATATATGTTGTTAAATTGTTAAACACCTTTGGTACATTATTAAAATTCCTATGAATCAAATAAATACTATTTTTTACGAATTATTTTCACGTAAGATATTCATGTTTATAGTAATGATGTTTTTACATAAAATACAATCAGATTTTATAGGAAATGGTATTTTCTTGTTTTTCTTTGTTTCTGTTAAAGGTTAGAGAAAAATGGTTTGAAGGTTTGATGCATAATGTATGAAAAACTTGGAGTTATTTTTATATTTTCAATCTCGAACTATCTGGTGTTCTGCTTTGCATTAACGATGTAAAATGTTTCTAAAATTATTTAAATAATTTAAAGAAATTAATTATTAATATTTATTTAATAAAGTATATCTTGTAACTGTATTTTCTAAAAACATTCAAATTGCATGAACAAATTTTTTTCCCTAACAGGCAGCAGTTATTTTTATGTATTGTTGATGAATAATATGTTATTATATAGCAGTGCAATTTCTTACACGATAATTCAAAAGAATATCATATAATTCAGGATACTAAGCGAGTGAATGACAGTTTATTAACCATTTGATCTGCGCTATCGCACTGTTGAGATTTTATGTCGAAAAACTTCAGCACATTTCGAACATTAAGGACAACTGACGGTGCGTTACCGATTGTTGAAATCGCACACTCAGATTTACTGAAGCAAGTAAATCTGAGTGCGCACACAATACATCTGAGGTATCCGACTACGTTCGGAACCGTGATTTTAAAAAAGTGCATAAATGGATAATTTTCGTGATATTTAGTGTCACTTAGATTATAATACATGTATAAAATAGTTTCAAGGACATTTTGACAATAAAAATGTATTTAAATAGAATATTTCCGCAAAAAATTAACTTAGAATAATCCTTTTTCAAAATGTTCTCCTTTTGAAAAAAATGCTTCTTTTATAATAATATTTTGCATGTATATAGCTCAGACCTCTGCACAGAGGCTCAACTATGATTTTTGAAAACTTTATATTATTTTTAGAGCTACAACCCATTGAAATAATTATCGGCGTTTTTTTCTTAAAATTTCTCCCCTCTGTTGTCGTAAAACATGGATAAACCCACTTCTAAGTTATATATTTCAAAAAATCTAGTTGAACTTCTGCACAGAGTTCTGAGCTATATACAGGCAAAATATTATTATAATAGAAGTATTTTTCACAAAAGGAGACTATTTTGAAAATGGGTCATTCTATATTTATTTTTTGTCAAAATATTGTACTTAAATAATTTTTTATTGTAATACTATTTTTAAAACAATTTTATATACTTTTTCTAATCTAAGTGACACTAAATATCATAAATAGTATCCATTTACACGCTTTTGCAAAATCACGGTTCCGAACGTTGTCGGATACATTAATGTAAATAGTACATTTTAGAATTGGTGAAACAATAATATAGATCCGATTGGGATTCATCGGTGTAAAATGAACAAAGTACTATCACGCGATTTGGTATTTCTCGAAAAATGAAACAAACGCTATCGCGCTTCTTGGGTCTTTTCGTACTCATTTTGAGAGAGCGCGGTCGTGCTGTTTGGAATTTTTCGACAGTGTTTTTTCCATACCCCCTAGGACTCAAACGGTTACCAACATGATTTTACGCATTAAATTTTTGATGCCACTTGATCGACGGAGTCAGATGGAGGCCGACAAAATTTATCGAGACAAGTAGCTAGGTTTTTCGCCTGTCCCAATCAGCCGCTTTGGGCACCAGCCAGGTGACAGAATGATTTGAATGAATGTTCTCTGCAGGTATAATTACGAGGTCAGGTTTTCAAAAATAATTTATTCAGGATCAAAGCATGGTACTATCTATTATAGTAAACGTAAAATATACTTTAATTAAAAAAATATTTATAAAAAATAATTCGCACCCGATCTTGTGGATACGCATATCACTCGAACATAAAAACATTTATACCTTTTCTCCGTTATCTGCACTGGTTTGTGTATAACATGTCCTCATTTGCATTTAAGATGTTGCCAACAGCAGATGACTAAATTTCCACAAATCGGGTTCAAATCGGATTCGAGAGAGTCGAATCCAAAATCACACACACACACACACACCGCGTAAATTAGAAAAACATTAACAAATTTTTATAAACTGTCCAACACCACTATTCTACCACGGCCATGAAAGTATAGTCCCCAATCCTCACTTGGCATATTCTGAAAGTTTAGATAATGCAGAATATGGTGAGATATATCTGTCTCATTATTCGATTCAGGGTCAAAACGAAAATGGCAAAACATTCAAAAAATTAAATTTCTCCAGCACCCGTTACTGACGTACAGGAAGAATAAATGGCACCCAACTCTTGTATATAGTTTTAGCGCAGACAGTTACCACAATACTCTCAGTGATAAAATCAACACAAAACAAAAGCAAAAGCTCCATCAATTCATGAATGTCTGGTTCGTCTGAGAAACGATCTTCATTAATCACTTAAGATGACACAGAGGTGATCAGGGATGAGGGAGCTGTGATCAACAATATCAACGAGTCGTGAAATCGGGCATTGTTTTGAGTCTAAGGAATTTCCGATGTTACGTTATGGCTGAATAAAGAAAAAAGCTTTATCAAAGGATTGAAGGTATGCTATGTATTTCAAAAATTGTTCAAACGAGACATTTGGGAGGGATGATTTTGAAATATTATCCTACGAAGACATTTTGAACTTAGTGTCATTTAAAAGATGGAATGAGATTTTCTGAACTTTTTTTGTAAGACGCAGTGAATTGTTATGGGTAGTAAATGACCACATAATTTCCCTTTTGAGTATTAAATAGTTTTCTGAAAATTTTTCGAATTTATTTTTATTAGAAACTTACACTACGTATCTCATTTATTAAAAGTGAGTTTATATTTTTGTAAAAAAAAGTAAATATAATTTGTAAATGCCCACTTGAGAATAATAATTTAAGGGAGTTGTGTGCACATTGACTTTTAGGTTTTATTACTCTAAGATTATATACACATTTTGTTGTGAATTTTTAACAATGTAGCCTAAAGGTCTCTTTTTACATATGTATGTCATTACTGAAAATGAAACAAATACTTAACAATTTCCTTCTTGCTATTATTGACTGTTATTGAAATGCTTTTAAAACGAATAAAACAATTTTTTTTGACATTTACTTGGTTTAAATACAATATTAATTATTGTTTCTTCTTTTTCGATTTCTACTATTAGTTCACTCTCTTCCTATATATATATATCTTGTTCAAATTTTCAATCGTTTATAAAATACTTTCTATTCCTCCATTTAAGTTCAAACACATTTTTTAAAACTTGTAATGGTTGACACTTAATGTTAATACAGTTTTTTCAAATATTTTTTTTTATATATAATTCATTAATCAAATTAAAAAATTAATAAATAGTAACAAAAAAATGATAGTCCAACAGCATGTATGGAAAGGGAAGGCTTTCTTTGTGTCCCTGTAGCGTAATTGATAGTGCGTTGGACTTCAAATCCAAAGGTCGTGGGTTCGAATCCCACCTGGTATGGCCTAATTTCCGTGAATGTGATTTCTTTTTGAATATTTTATTAGAATAAATAAATTTAATTAATGAATAAATAGTAACGAACAAAAAAACAGTCCAACACCCTATATGGAAAGTAAAATGGAAAATTTCAAGGAAAATCGCTTTCTATTTTGTCACTTAATATTGTGATTCTGTCATATGTATATACATATTTATATTAATTGTAACCATGTAATAAAATATAGCTAAAATAAAATTTTTCTTTATTGACCTAAGTAGGAATTTTTTTTATACTACTTGTTTAGTTAATATGGTTAGCATGAAAACACATTTACTTAGAAAATTACTAATACTTAGAAAATTACATATGTACTAACAATTTATAAATATGTTAAACTTTATTCAAAAATGAACCCTTCATTTCGTTAAACCTTTTTGTGGAAGTTTATTTTATTAAATTATGTTTTCTTAAATTGCAAAAATTTTTTTAATGCCCCAAAATTAGCTCATTAAAAATAATATTTTTTATCCGTAATTCATGCCTAATAATGGGATAAAATTAATTTTCTTAAATGAAAATATAAATTTAAATCCTTTAAGGCTTATGTACTGTCAAAAAAGCGTGTAAATTATATTGAACAGTCTGAGAACAAAAAAAAAAAAAAAAAAAAAAAAAAATCAATTTTTCAGATGTCAACAATTATTATAAAATATATTTTTAAATAACTATAGTTAGAAAAACAACTTTGAAAAATTTTAAGATTGTGAAAATGATATTTTTATATATCTTCTGCAAAAATTACCAGACAAAAACAAGGATAAATGCGGTAAAAATTTTTACTTACTCGTATAATATTTATATATGATACACATTTGTGATCCTTTTTTAATCTATGCAGTTTAATTTAACATAGCAAGAGTTTAAGCGATATTTTTAAGATTCTACGTCACACAAAAATATCATTATATACTTTAAATATAAAAATTTGCATCTATTATAAAACTCATTTCTTTTTGCTGAAAATATGTTTGCCAAAATTACGAATTAATTCTCGAGAAATCGCTTCTATATATATGCGTTTTTAATCTATTTTAATATTCCTGTTTTGTTGAAAATATTCTTTAGCACTAAACTTACCAACACTTAATACATACTTATTTCTACATAGCAAAATCGGTCTTATGTGACCGGTTATGGTATGTTTAGTATTAATTACAATAAAAATGGGATAACTAGGAATGTAATTAATTGCAGATAATCTTTCTGCCATCGTCATTGCTTTGAATGTGATAACTGAGTGTTTAATGTATCGCGCTTCCATACCACAGGCTGAGTCGACCTTGCCCTGGTTGGTCAAGGTCGATTCAGCCTTTCATCCCTTGCGTGTGTCGATAAATGAGTACCAAGCTTAACTAACACTGGGGGTTTTGTGTCAGACTGACCACCTGACCGGAACATCTGCTCATGCACCTCAGGGCCCAAGATCACATATACTGAGTTGGGAACAGTAGGACTTGGCCCTCATGGGCTGTTGCGCTACTGAGTTAAGTTAAAAGTGATAACAGAACTGGTTTTTAAGCAGAGTTTTGTAAAATAAATTAATACACTATACCAATATTTTAATTCTAAAAAAAGGACTAAAATTATTTCTTAATAATTTATTAAATTTTCAGCTTAAATGTTTGAATATGTAAGCATTTTCAACCAAAGCTATTTTTTTAGCCACCCATCCCGTATACTGTTTAGTGACGCTAACTGCGGTGCTATAGGGCCTGGGTTTGAATCCTAGAGAAGGCTTGAGTGTTTGTGTTGTAATCCTTCATGCCTTTAAATTCCCTCTTTCCTTTGTGATGTGTGCTTCATGCTTACTTCTGTAAGCCCCCGTGTGATACTTTGTGGTGTACGGGGGTTTATCAATGTTCTCAATAAAATAAAATGCTATTTTTATTATTTTAAATGGTTCTCAGAGTAAACACGTTTTAAATATCGATCATTGTAAGGAATAGTAATTTCAAAGTCATAACTCTGTCGTCCTTCCGGTATAGTGGTTAGTGACGCTAATTGCTGTGCCATAGTGTTTGGGTTCGAATCCCGGTTAAGACATGGATGTTTGTGTTGTAATCCTTCTCTACTTTGTGATGTGTGCTTCATGATTACTTCTATATAAGCCCCTGTGTGATACTTTGTGGAGCACGGGGTTACAAATGTTCTCAAAAAATAAAAAAAAAAGTCATAATTCTTAGCTGTTGTTTAAAACGAGATTTTTAAAGATTAAAATTGACCTAAATATATGGATTCAAGTTGTACTATATACAGTAATACCTCGACTTAACTCTGCTGCGACTTACACGATTATCAAATCTCGTCGATTCATCTTTTGTTTGAGTTATATACAACTCCATTCCTGTTTAGCTAATGTATATGCTCGGACGTATTGAGCGGAATCGACGCTTAGCCATAAAAATTTACTTTAAGTTTCCAAAATATAATCACGAGCTGCTGGATTAATATAATTAGAAGCTCACATCACACATAGAAATGACTGAGTAAGAGATTAAGATCAAGACGTTGAAGAACTTAAGTCTTTGTACCCAGCTCAGTCACGTGGCCGCGGTAGCCGAGTGGTATAGGTATCGGATCGTGGCTTGCTTTGTCACGAGTTCGAGCCCAGTATTACTGAAGACCCACCGTGTAGGGCAGCGATGCACGTTACATCTGTCGAGAGCTGAAACGTCCTCCCGTTGGTGTGGTGTGGTAGTTAGGAGAGGGGGGGTGCCAGCTCAGGTGTCGTCCACGTCACTTGACCATGGTTCAAAATTGCGTGGTCCGTCGCCGAAAGCCCTCGTGCAGCTGAACAGTGCGACGTTAATATTCAATCAATCAAACCCAGCTCAGTCACAAATGGTTGGTATTGGGAATTTGACAGATCTCACACAGTTTAATTGTAAAAGGGTCACATACAAGTCTTAGAAAAATATAGACTTCAATGTAGAGCGTATTTTTTTCAACAAAACAAGGAATGAACCGATTATTACGGGAGAAAAAATATCTTTATGCCCGTAGTCTTAACGTTTTGTTCGATTTTATGAAACGTTCTACATCAAAATAACTTCGGTTTGTGATTTTGTATTTGTGTTATCTAAAATTTTATTAAACATTTTTTTATTCTAAATTATTATTTTTTTTCATCCAAGCCCCAACTAAAAGCAAACTACCGTAAAATCCGGCGTATAACGCGCACTTTTAACACAAAAAATAAGATAAAAATTTACGGGTGCGCGTTATGCGCCAAGTATAAAAACGAGAGCTTTAAAAATAAAAGAACAGATGAGCATAGAAAAAAAATTGGACTTCTACATATATCGAAATGCTGTTTATTTAAAAGAAATGACATTTCTTATGAACTTAAGGGGTTATAGTATTTTTTTTCTTACGCTCTTGAAATAATACCTCGAATAAATTACTTAAAAACATAAGAGCATTGTGCATGTATATTTCAGATTTCTTCGTAAAAAGGGGGTGCGCGTTATACGGCCAATACACCTAAAAATTAAAAATTGCTGCCTAAAAGTATGGGTGAGTGTTATACGCCGGATTTTACGGTATATATATTTGTATGCAAAATTATATTCCGACGTAAGCGAATTCGATTTACACGGTTATCCCTCAGTTCCACCTATCACGTAAGGTATTATTGTATTCGTCTACCAAAACTTCTAGGTGAATTGGTAGTTCAGAGAGGACGGTGCCAGCGTCCTCATCACTTGACCGAGGTTCAAAATTACGAGGTCCGTCGCCAATAGCCTTCGTGTTGCTTTAGAGAGCGACGTAAATAAACACTCACTCTCACTCCCTAAAGCTTCTAAAATGCTCCTACATTTTCTTTCGATAATATACTGCAGTACTTCTCCAACTTTCAGTATTTGCTACCCAATAATCAATCATAATTTTTTCATCGCTCCCCCTCCCACTATTCAATAACAATTCATTGAATTCAATAATACTGTGCTTTGATGCTAAAACTACAATACGAATTTAACCTCTTAAGTACCACCGGCGTATATAAACGTCTCGCGCAGCCAAAGCGTGAATTGACTTGGTCGTATATATACGTCTTTCCGATGAATGATCTTTTCTGTGCACTGCTATCCATAAAATTATTTCGAAGGCTTTGGAATGCAATAAAAAGACCTTGGAAGTGTTTGTGAAGGATTTTCTTCAGAGGACTTGTATATTCATTCCTTTTCTTCTCCTTCTCCCCCTCGAACACATCACATTTGCGGTCTTACGTGGAAATCGGTGGCATTGGAGAATGAATCGCGTAACTTTTATCTGGCAGTTTAGAGATTAATTATAAACCGTACAAAAAATATCAAGATAAGTGTTAATTTTTGTATATAATTTTATATATTTCAAACGCATGAGATGACTGGTATTTATTAAACTTGTTCTTAATTTTGTATTGTTATATTAATTATAAAATACATTGCGTAGCACTGAAACATTTATAAGTATATTATATTAATGTAAATGTGTATTTTATTTTTTTTATCATGTCAATGTATTTTGTTTATTTATTTTCAGTAAATTTATATATATATATATATATATATATATTAAACCTCCTCATAGAGTTATCACGCCCCACTAGGAAGGTACGTCACAGAGTTTGATAAACGCTGATATACTGTATAATTAATAATATACCGTGATTTTGTAATAGCAAAGAAAAACTTAATGACATAAAAATGATGCCGAAATTCCGAAATAAACCGTCTGTTATCTTTGTCATCTAACCGCTTCGTATTCACATTATATATTTATCATACAAAATAAAGCATTAAGGAGATTTGTGATGTACGGTCATTTACTGAATAAGGTAATAACTGGTACTACGCGTAATTTCACGCTGCCTGTTCCTTATAGAAGCAGATTATTAAAGTACCCATAAATATCTTCTTATAGTTATTTCTCTGTCTCGTATGATCCGTTAAGCATCATAATCGAATAACTTGTATATAACCTTTGACGCGATTATCTGTAATAATGATGCCGCTATTATGAAAATATATGATCCATGGATACCACTAAATAACATATTACAGAAAATGCTTTTACGGAATGAACTCATCACTGAACCTACGAGTATATCATATTAATATCGTTTTCTTTGGTCGTACGGATATAAAATGATATTCTTATAAATCTTAAGCACGTAAAACAAGGGTGTCAAAATCAAAAGCTAACTTGGGCCAAACAAACAAGGTTTAACTTAAGGTGGACTGCATGAAAAATCAATATTCATAGAAATGTAAGTTTATTTAGAATAATACATTATAATAAACAGAAATAAAAGAACAGGAAAATTTAATATTTACGTCCTTGCATTTGACTATCTATCCTATTTCAGAAGAAATTTTGACACTTTATTATATTTTTTGTGTGTCGATATATACTCGACGGGACGCGAGTTTGACACCCCTGATGTAAAAGCTTTGTTTTGATTTACAGAATTAAATGGTTCACTAAAATTAATTAAAATTATAATTTAAAATTGAAATATTATTGATATTGTCACAAGGATTTTCTATTAGAAATTTCTAATAGATTTACAGAATTAAATGGGTCACTAAAATTAATTAAAATTATAATTTAAAAGTGAAATATTATTGATATTATCAAGGATTTTCCATTAGAAATTTCTAAAAATGAAATAATTAAAAAGACACACGCTTCCATCGATGTTGCAGTACGAGACCATTTGTGTGAAAACTGTCCATAAATGTGTAAAATACAAATAATTTGAATCGAGAAATTTTCTAAGTCCTGGAGTTTTAAGAATTTTTAAACAGTTGATGAATTAAAAATAAACAAAAAGATTTTCACTTACGGTTTTTTACGTCCCAAAATAAAAAGATTAAAGTTTTTAATTAATGAAATAGAAACTAGATGGAGCAATGTCCTTGTTTTGCAACATTTTCGTTTTTAAATGACTTTAAAATTTAAATTTGAATTTTTACTGCCTGAATTGTTAAAAATATTTGGTCATCCATTTGTACTTGTTTTAAAGCTATAATTTATTGATTCCATGAAGCTATTAATGGAAGGATGATGTGCTATTGAAGAGATTTGAAAAATGTCGCAGTACAATTGTTTGAAAAATATCACGCTTGAATGAAAATGGTATGTTCATATTCTAGTGCTTATAAAAATTATTATTGAATTATAGTAGTAGATTATATGAAAGAAAAATCTCTGTATTATTTCATTTTAAAAATTTTACTTTCAAAATCGCTTACGAAATGTGAGTGTAACCAAAACGAACCAGCTTTTGCATGAGAACATTTTAGAACCATTTGTCTTTGAATAGCTGTTATTATTATCGTTTGGCGTAGCATAAATGTTGCTTTAGAAAATTTGTGATAAGTCATTTAACTAGAATTGCATATTTCTAATTGAAATGGCATGATATAATATGTATATTCATCTGTCTCTTAATAACACATACATCTCTCAATAATTTTAATTTTGCAAGAACTCTATTAAGTAATATGTCTTTGTCTCTTTTCTCCTTCCATCCTAGAAACGTTTCAAAATCTTTGATCATAATAAAAGATAATGATCTATATTTTTGTAAATTTATTAAATAAATAACAAATTAAGAATGTTTATTTTGCTACTTTTCACCATTTTCTCGTTTTAGTTTATTATGTTTTAGTGTTAAAATTATTTTCTATAAAATGATTTACGAAATTGTTTTGATGCACGATTTTAGCTAACATTGCGAACCCTTGTTTTTTTTAATTAAAAATGAGCATCTTCAAGCAAACTAATTTCCTTTTGGCTTGAATATTTTATCATACTCATTTAAAAGCGTAGAATATATATCCTTGACATGATTATAAGTTTATATATTTATATATATGCATGCTGAATTGGAATCATCTGCCAAATGGTTTTTAAGCAATTAATTACTTTTGCTATGGCTCACTTGTTTGACAAGAGGATTTGTGATTTGTTTCAAAATACCGTTTATCAGACGATGTTCTGCATATTACTATTCCAGAACATAAAACACACACTACTTTTTCGCTTTTACTAATAATACTATATTTCTCGGTCCACCGAATTTGAAATTCTCTGTTACACTAACTATCTTTCACTTTTGCTGAATTAACCATATTAAATAACAGTTGTTTCAACGAAATTGACTATGCCATGCGTAGACAAATTTTGGATCATAAGCAACTGTAGTCCACGACGCGACGTGACTAAGACAATAACAAATGAGACAATAACAGACAATAACAAGACAATAACAAATGAGGGTGCTTCCCGCCACCCCGCCACCCATCACTCGTATTTGTTCATAACACTTCATAGTGAACTTGTTTATTTTGAAATAAAATGCAAACCATTTTGATCACTGGCGTGCCTAAAATATTGTGTCACGTGCCATTGATGGCACACATGCCACTGGTTTGCCATACCTGCTCTATATATAAAAAAGTTTTTCGTGATGCTGTGATAAATTTAGTTATACATTAGGTATTGTTTGTAAAAATGGGTCGTAAAAAGTTATATTCAACTGAAGAGGAGCTCCAAGAACGATTTGTCTCCCTACCCTTCTATTTCCCCCCCTACCAGCGCTTTCTCGAAAAATCCGCTTTCGTCATAGATCGTGTTGTTATAGATTTCACCCCTAATTTCCAGAAGCATCCATATGATCATCAAGTCACCAAATAAGATAGCCAAAAATGATACCAATTTAGCTGTAACGCCAATATTTCGCCAAGTTTCCATTGAAACTCTATTAAAATGTAAAGATGAAATTATAATGAAATGTAAATCTAAGCACAAATTAAAATGCGGAGATGAAGGCTTGAAATTATTTTTCCTGCTTACAATGTATTGAAAAAAAAAAGAACTACATAATACATGTAAATTACAGTTTTACAATTTGAGCAATGAGTATGAACTGTTGCGTAATTTGTACAATTAGGAGTTAGTCTTCCATGCTGAGAAAGGGGGCTCCTACCATAATTACATTTAATAAAATGTGCAGTAAATATATCATAAGTGGAGAAAATAACTATAAATCAGTATTTTTTGTCTGCATTTAATCTTCAAGATATAAATCAGTAATAATGTTTCTATGCAATAAGAAACATAAAAGCAATATTTCTTGTTTATAGAAAATATTATAGTTTAGTTATGTCACGTTTAGATCCTATAATAAAAAAGTTATAGTAAAAATGCGAGGGGAACATGTGCGCAGGGATTGAAAATAATTTGTTTTTTCGAATATCAAATAGATATTTACATCGCCAATTCCTTATTACATTGCTGTTATTTTTTGTTTTTGTTTTATTTTTGCACAGTTCTGGACTTTATGTTTCTTCCTGAGAGAAATAAGATTACTTTTGAATTTCTACATCATAAACAATTTATCATTTTAAAAGACTTAGTGACGTTGTTAAGGCAATTCATCATATATTTTATATGCGATGTTAGGTCTTCTTGGTGTAGCAATTTTAATGGCCAGTAGTGTATAGATAGTAATAGCAATTTATTAAAATTTCGGTTAGTTAATAGTAAATTACAGTAATAACAGTTTAATAGCAAATTGAGAGAGAAGTAATATCAGTTTAATAGTACATTATAGTAATGGTAAATTAATAGTAAATTACATTAGTAGAAAGTTATTACAGTAATAGTAAATTAATTGTAAGTTATATTAATATGAAGTTATTACAGTAATAATAAATTAATAGTAAATTATATTAATATGAAGCTTTTACAGTAATAGTAAATTATATTAATAAGAAGTTATTACAGTAATAGTAAATTAATAGTAAATTATATTAATAGGAAGTTATTAAAGTAATAATAAATTAATAGTAAATTATATTAATATGAAGCTTTTACAGTAATAGTAAATTATATTAATAAGTTATTACAGTAATAGTAAATTAATAGTAAATTATATTAATAAGAAGTTATTAAAGTAATAATAAATTACATTAATATGAAGCTTTTACAGTAATAGTAAATTATATTAATGGGAAGTTATTACCGTAATAGTAAATTAATAGTAAATTATATTAATAGGAAGCTTTTACAGTAATAGTAAATTATAGTAATAGTAAATTATACTACTACACTAACTTATTACTGTTATAGTAAGTTAATAGTAAATTAAAATAATAGTAAGTTACTACGGTAATAGTAAGTTAATAGTAAATTGTAGTAATAGTAAACTATTTCAGTAATAGTGTAGTATAATTATCATAGTAATAGAGTAAGCTATTAAAAATAGTAGTACGTGATATATATATATATATCACGACTTTTTGAAGTTTATATATCATTATAAATAATAAGTGCGAGTAATAAAGTATTTTTCTTATCAATACAAAGAAAACTATCAAGAAGAAATACCCTCCCTTCTTGCGGTAAATAAACTCAGACCACGGGAAAAAAACGAACAAAAGGAACTAAGAATGTCCTTATCACAGGTTTCTTTCTAGGGTCTAGCCTAACGAAAAAGGAAGACGTTGCTGCGGAAGCAAAACAACAATCGTGCTTTGTAATCTTCGCAGGAAGAATTTTTCCAGGAGTAAATTGGATGAGAAAGAGGAAGCTCTTGTTCTTCTGCAGCGATGCTTTTAAAAATTAATTAAAGTTTAGTTATTTAATTTAAAGGAATGATTCACTTTCGCGCTAAAACAAAATCTTTTGTTTTAAAAATAAGCAAAGAGTTTAATGAATTGCTTAGGATCAATATGAAAAGAGAAGGAAAAAAATCGGAGAAAAATTATTTGAATAGGCTGAAACAAGTGTTGTTAGTGAAAATGAAATTACTTTTTAGAGTTTGAAAGGAAATAAATCCACCTTTGTGTGTATTAGTTAACAAGAAAACACCTATTTTTATAGCGCAATTGCAAGAAAATAACAGTCGTTAAATAATAAACATGAATTTGGTTGCTTTGCAATCTCGAAAAGCGCGTAATTAAAAATAAAGTAACTTAAAACTTTTAAAAGTAATTAATTATAATAAAATAAGCATGATTATAGTTATATTAAGATGTCTTTAAAAAGTTTAAGCACAAAATCATTGTAATTTTTT
>BMAV01007848.1:0-17577 GCA_019973955.1 Trichonephila inaurata madagascariensis
TTCATTTTTTTTAAATTATTAATAAATTAATGATAATTTTTTGAATTTGATTTAAATCTTACAAAATATTTTCATTTATCACTGTAATATGGAGACAATTTTTTTGTCATTTTTTCAAATGATTTCTCTGTCTTTTATGTATTGAAAAGTCTGATATTGATTTTTAAAGGAAAAAAAAAACAATAAAAATCTATAACTTTAATACTTTGATAGCAAAAGTTTGTTGCTCCTCTGTTTATACGACTCTAGATCATCTTAACAGAGCACTTTTTTATTTTAGTTTTTCTCTTTTTTTTTTTTTTTTTTTTCAAACACTTCAACTTTCATTTCAACTGAAGATGCAGCATCTTCAAATCCATGATTGGATAGTTTAAAAAATATATAAATAGGCTTCTATTGTATCCAATAGGGAGTCGGCATCTTTGAAAACATATCCTATCAAAAAGAGATTTCTGAAATGATCTTACTTGAGCACTTTGTACCTTATTGTCTTGATCATTTTTGATTGGATCGTTTCAGATCAGAATTTCATTTTCCCTAAGGGATTAAGGCAATCCCCTTTGGGAAAAAATCCCTTCTTTTTTTTTCTTTTTTAACTCGACAAGGCACTGGCTGCAGAAAATAGAGCAAGATTTTTAAATTTTCGTTTTACAAATATGTTTTCGTATTTTTTTTAAATGTCATTTTATCTAATTTAAGAGAATATAAATATATTTTCATTTCGGTACATATTAAATAAGGAAAGAACAAAGTTATAAAAGTTTTGTTGCATTTTCTTTTAAGAGTATTACTTTTTGAGTTTCTTCGAAGGCATGAAATTTCCCTTTTTATGGATAAAGTAATAATGTAAATTTAAAATATATAAAACCGTGTTCATATTTTTTGTGAAATCATATTGGATATATTTGATTGTTGTTTTGGGGGAGGTATACATGCAAGCTAGATAAAATAAGAAAAATATCGCCAGAAGTGTGGAGATTTGGCGAATTTGGCGATTTTACTTATCTGGGAAATTGCATACGTGGTTTTCTTTTTAAAGCAGAATTTATGTCACGATTTTTCTAGATGGATCCCCAAGTTCTGAAAAGGGGGAAGTTACGGGGACGTAAAATAAAAATATAGATGAGAGTAGGGTATTATGGAATCTCGTCGGGGGTAATATTGAATACCGAAGTTTTGGCTTTGTTTGTACCTGTTAATTCGAAAGAAACTGAACTAAAGAAGAAAAAACTCATTATGTATTGCAGTGAGGTTTACTGCTTGTTGTTGCCGTACGACTCGCCACAGAACAAAAGTGTATTTTGCCATTTTCATAAGTTTTAGCTGGCAAGTTTTTTAAACATTTTGTTAATTAGTACGCATGTGATTTAAACATTGAATTTAAGCATAATGTACAGTTAAAGAATTGTAGTTTGTAATACTGCGGTCTTTTTAGCTCAGTTTAAAAGTTCATTTTCCAAGACAGCATGTCGGGTATTATGGAATACCTAGTATTCCATAATACTAAGCTAAAAGCTCAGTGGCGCAACAGCCCATGAAAGCCAAGGCCTATAGTGTCCATCTCAATTTTTGTGACCTTGGGTGCTGAGGTACATTAACAGATGATCAATCTGACGCTAAACCTTCAGCCTTTTATCGACCGACTAAAGGGATGAAAAGCTGAGTCAACCTTGTCTAGCCCGTAATTTGAACCCCGAACCTGTGGCGCAGAAGCGTGAAAGGCTACCACTCAGTCACTGGCTTCCAGTATTCCATAATGCCGCGGTAGCCGAGTGGTCAAGATATCGGATCGTGGCTCGCCTTGTCACGAGTTCGAGCCCAGTACCACTAAAGACTCGCCGTGTAGGGGCGTGATGCACGTTAAATTTGTTGAGAGCTCAAACGTCATCCAGTTCGTGTGGTAGTTAGGAGAGGGGGGGCAGCTCAGGTGCCGTCCACGTCACTTGACCATGGTTCAAAATTGCGTGGTCCGTCGCCAAAAGCCCTTTTGTAACTGAACAGTGCGACGTTAACCCTCTAAGCGGTCTGCACTTAAAGTCTTGCCATTCTGGAGATGCTTCAAAAATACACCGCACATATTTTTTTGCTTTCAGGGGGGTTCTCCAAAGCGGTTGGGCCATATTTTTAAGAATGCGGCTCGGCCGCTTTGGGGAATCTTGCTTGAAGGCAGAAAATGCATCTATGGAATGGCGGAATTTTACGTGCAGGGCCGCTTTAGTTTCCTTCACCAATATTCCATAATATCCGACGTAAAGGTATAGTATTCCATATGATCCGACAAAACATACTGAGAACAAAAATAAAGTTTAAAAAAATGAGTTTGGAATGTAATATTGATAGTTAAAAAATAGTTTATTAATCATATTAATAGTAATATAGCCTCATTTAAAACTAAAGTACATTTTTAAAAGTTGAATCCATTGGAATCGAAACAGATCATAAACAACAGGCAAAAAAGCTGGATCTTCTATAATAATGTACTCCCCATATAAAAAAAATATTAAGGACGTATTGAAAGAAATGAACAAAAAGAAACTTAGAGCTTCAGAACAAAAGGACATTCATGAACATTTCGTTGAGAAATCAGACCGAACTTCTAGACTTAGAGATGACTCTCAGTATTAGTAGTAGCATGAATCGTTCCATTTGGAGGGATCATCTGGAATGGACTTCATGCATCAATTAAAGAACCGGAAAACAAAAATGCTGAATGTATTTTCTGTGATGAAGATTCTCCAGATTAACAGGGAAATTTGGATTAAATGCTTTTAGCTTTTTTAAAGTGGCCTCACCTTGAATGTTCTGGAAACAGAAGGAATATTATCCTAGTGGTTTTCTAAATAAACTCAAAACAGAAATGACTTACGTTTTCTTAAAAATAGCGGCACTATAGTTAGAAGAAATACGTTTTATGAAATCTTAAGTAGGTTTCCATCGGTTTAAACCACCTATTCCATAATACCCGACTATTTTATATTACCCTCCATTTATCATTTTTAAAAAATTCAACTTTTTACAACAACAAAATAAATATTATTGTTTTTGACACGTGATAGTTCACTTACAGAAGTAAACATAGCGGTGGTTCCCAAACTTTTTAACCCACGGGCCTCTTTTTATAGTTAAAACTTTCCCAAGGCCCCCCAAGTGAAAAAGCTACATTACTGCATAGTATAAAAATTACAAATTAAAAAAATATTGTTGTGAAGATTTATTTATTGAAATTATAACTTTTGTTTAAAATAAAATTTAAAAAAATAAGACTTGGATGAACTTGATGAGATGTTATGAGTGTATTTATGTCTGTCTCAGTGCTTGCGAGTAGCAACCACAAATCCTCACGAGAACTAGTTTTTAGTCGGTTTCTTTTTCTTTTGTAATGAGGTGTTTTACGGCACTGAATCCGTTTTCAGAATGAAAGATGGTAGTCAACAACTTCTGTACGGAACCCATAATGCAGGATATAAAATTGGGATCTGTTTTTGTAACCAGAATGTGTGTTATCTTTGTTCAAACATTGGTTTAAGTCCCTCATTTGTGGATATTTCAATAAAATGCTCATGTATTAATATGGATTCATTTGTGTTTGGAATCTGAGTTAGTCCACGCGCAAAAGGGTTCGACACCCAGTTCGGAATATCCAGTAATTTATGTATTTAAATTTCCATAAAATAAAAGCGGAATCAAAATTTTTTTATTTTATATTTAAAACTACCTCTGGACTACTAATTGTTCAGGGACCCCCGAAGGCAAATTTTAATTTTGCATTTTGAATTTATCAGAGTTCACCGTTGTATCTGTAGGGACCACTTAGGAACCACTGAACATAGTATATATCCATGATGATTTAGGAGATTTTTATTAAAAAACAAGTAAAGTTATTTTCAGAAATGTAAATGGTACTCGTATTTCATAATTTTCAAATATGATGTACTTCCGTTTTAGAAAATCAAATAATGTTCTTTTTAAATCAAGAGGGAAGAGAAGTACAAATGTCTTTAAATATAATCGAAAGTGTAATGCTAGGACTTGATCATAATTACTTAAAAACAATATATAGTCATACAACATCGTGAAAATGCCCAGTGAAGCGAGTGGGTATCGACTAGTGTTAATAGAAATTCGTACGTTCTTTTAAAATTTTTAATAGATATATTTACCTGCATAATTTTTTTTCTTGTATAATCTACGCCAGCGATGCTCAACCTGCGGGCCGCATGTGGCCCACCGAACCTTTTTAAGGGCCCGGTCATGGCCCATTGCTCTGAAAAATTCACTTATTTAAGAACATTGTATTAAAAATTTTGTGGGAAATTCTTTGTCAAGAAATCCAATTTATCAATTTTGCTTTTGTGACTTTAGGGTACGAATTGATATTATTTTTCTATTTGGAAGACAACACAGTGGAGTACGGACAATTTTACGGGTGGAACTAATTTTTAACTATCTTTAATATCTTGCAAGCGAAAAATATTCGCAGAAAATATATCGTTTCAACACGATTGGGAGGTTGACTATTTTGTAGAGAAAAACAAACATGGATCAGTACTTGTTTGATTTGTCACGAAAGTGCTGTATTTAAAAAGTACCAATAAACAGAAATCCTCCAGTGACACTTTTCCTCGAAGATCTCTTTCAAGAGGTGATAAATAGGCTTTCTTGAATAGTCTTTGCAACAGCAACGAATTTTTTTTTTCAGTGGTAATATCACAGTGGTAACAAAGACATCCTATGAAGTATGTTATAGTATTGGTAATTATATGAAACCGTTGAGAATGATGCAGAAATTGTGAAGGAGTGCTTCTTAAATGCTTCTAATTTAGTGTTAGTGACAAAAATAAAAACTATATATTAATAATAATTAAAGAAAACAGGAGTTCGATCAATTTCCCACATTTTAAATTTCCAATGCTTTCTTGGTCTTAAAGCATCCCCCTCCCCATTTATCCTCATGTTGCGGCCCGCGTAAAATAACTGACATATGTATGCGGCCCGCGTGAAATAGCTCACATATGTATGCGGCCCAGCAGAAAAAAAGGTTGAGTACCCCTGATCTACACTATAGTTTTGAAAAAGTAAATATCCTTTTCAAAAGCAATTTTACATATTTTATATAACAATAATAATATGTAATTAATCTGAGAGAAGTTTGAAGCATTTTTAATGTTATTCTTTGAAGGAATTAAAACTTATTTCATTATGTATCTTTCATTTGCAACTTAACAACCAAAAGAAAAACTCTCCGATTCTTAATATTTTTATATTGTGTTTTTGCTTATCAATTATTGGGTTGAGAATTTTTCATTTATCAGGGACATTTCGCGTACAAAATGTATCGTCATTCTTGACAAATATACTACTTATATAGATTTTTTATACATTGATGTTTAAAAATTCTATGCCACTATTCTTTCAAATAGCACACATTTCCTTTACATAAATATCCTATAAGGGCATCATAAAAGTCATGCCCCTTTTTAGTATATCTTCTAAAATAAAATTTATTAAAGGAACGTTGAAATAAGCAGATTTTCTCCCCTCTGCCCGTTTCTTAGAATCTTTTTTTCCGCCTTTTCCGTGACACTATGACAAAGAACATGTGCTGGAGCGAGGTAGGTTTTCCCATCTCTTCCACTTCATAGGGTGCCTTCTTATGGTAGAACAAAATAGTAAACCTTTCTTTCAAACATTTTTTCTCCTCCGCTCGTGTTAAATAAAGCGGCGTGCAATAATAGCAAAAATAAAGAGAAAGAGCGGTTCCGTCCAGGTTGGGGTCAAGTAAAATGTTCTGGCCATCAAAGTTGACGTTTGACAACTTTTTGCTTTTTGTTCTTTTCATTTCTAACTTTTCCTTTTTCTTCTTTCAGGATCGCATCGGTCAGCTTGTAGCTTCATTTAAAAAAAATGGTCCCTTTTCAAAGATTGGAAATTTCTCCGGGAACTTTTTAAAAAACTTTTATAGTCTCCGTGGAAGGGGAGATTAAAAAGAGCTTTTATGGCACACCATATAATACATTTGGCAGCAGCATAAAACTTTTATTAGTAGTATATGGACTGCATGGATTCGTTCTATGTTTTTACCACGGGTAACGATGATGTGCGTGAAGATCAATAAAAAAAGATGGACTTTATTTCAACTGAGATTATTACTTTGAAACAAATTTGATATTTTTGGTGCGTTATTGCTGTGTGGACCTTGGATGAAGTATATGATCGAGTCTAGATTTTTTTGCTGCCATGATCAATCTGTGCAATGTTATAAGCATTATGCAAATAAACTGTTCAATTAAAGAAATATTTCTTTCCGTTATTGTTCTTTGGGTAATTATCATCCTATAGCATTTGCCAAATGGGTGAATTCAGATTAATTAATTCAAAATAGTAAATACAATTTGTGTAGAATGGTACAAATTGTACATAATGAGTGTTTTTAACCGAAAACCGTTATTTTTGGTGGAACGAAAACCGGAACTGAACTGGCAATATATATATTTTTAGTTGAACCGGAACAAAAATAATTATGATTCGAAACCCTGGTTGTATGACTATGTATTCTTATTTAGTTATTGATATCCACATCCTAGCCATTAAAGCTTTCTATTGTATTGATAAACATTCTTACAAACCTCGCCACTTAATTTAAGGGCAGGACTTGAATTTTAAACAAAAAATTGAATTTAAACGAAACATGTTCTTGGATTCTCCATTAGACAAAAGAAACCTTCTAGCGAATTTCAAGTTTGAAGTATTTACATGATGATTCTCAACCACAGTGCCACGGTACTTTTATTGCCGCCAAATTTAGGTAAATGAGTTCTTCTATTTAAACGTTGGCATTTGTGTACGCGATGATGATCGATGATTGACGGTTTGCGATTAAAGTTGATTACATTGTGCACAAGCGACCTGTGTGGTCGTATAGTTGTATGCTATTTAAAGAGATTTCTAGCGTACGAGGTCGAAGCCTCCAGGATTCAGTTAAGGTATTTGTCTGCGTTCGGAACTATGATTTTGCAAAAGCGTATAAATGGATAATATTTAGGATATTTGAGTGTCCTTCGATTGAAAATGTATATAAAATTGTTTTAAGAATAACGTACTGTAAAATTATTTAAGTACACTATTTACGGTAAAAAATGAACTATATGATGTATTTTCAAAATATTCTCCTTTGGTGAGAAATGCTTCTATTATAATAATATTTTGCCTGTATATAGCTCAAACCTCTGTACAGAGGCTCCACTATAGCATTTTTGAAATGTATCACTTAGAAGTGGGTTTGTATCCATGTTTACGACAACAGAGGGGAGAATTTTAGAAAAACGCCGATAATTATATTTCAATGGGTTGTAACTCTGAAAATAATGTGAATTTTTCAAAAATCATAGTTGAGTCTCTATTACAGAGGTCTCAGCTATATACAGGCAAAATCTTATTATAATAGAAGCCTTTTTTCACAAGGAGAACATTTTTGAAAAAGGTTATTCTAAGTTAATTTTGCCGAAATATTGTATTTAAATAACTTTTTGTCTAAATGCGTCATAAACAATTTTTATACATGTATTTTTAATCTAAGTGACACTAAATATCATGAAAATTATCCATTTATGCGCCTTTTTTAAATCACGGTTCCTAACTTTGAGCGGATACCTTAAGTAATTCTAATTATATGTTAGTAGCATTAAACCTATGCGATTATTCTTCCAGGTATTATTGAGAGCATTTCTTACCTTTAGTTGTGTTGGTTGATTAAGTAAAAGGATTAATAAAATTGTGTTAAAAGTTAACATGGCTGATCTTTTGCTCGAACCACCAAACACTAACTACTACAAATGGGTTTAGCAGCTTTAATATTTTGAATAAATTCAATGTAAATGTTATATATTGGAATTAATAGCTGTGACGTAAATAAACAGATTATTTAATTTCCTAACTATCACTATTATTAATTTTTCTCAAACGTCACACCATGTGTTCTTAAATGTAATAAAATTTGAAAAAACTATTGTTTTGAAAATAAATTCTGTATCTAAATAATTATATCAATAAACTCCTTGAAAACTGCTATTGTACATATCTCCTGATATTGTAAAATATCTTCACTAATAATGTATTTTTGTTCATCAAGATTGAGATATATTACTATGTAACAAGTAATATAAAAAAAATTTTTAAGTGTAATTCCTACTTAGATCAACAAAAAATTTTTATTTAGCTACTTTTATTAAATAGTTACAATTAATATAAATATGTATATACATAGGACAGAATCCACAACATTAAGTGCCAATTAATTTTTAATGGTATCATTAAGGTATCGTATTGTCATCCAAAACAATCGTGTATATAAAATTTCAGTTCAACTGAATGCTTTAAAACGATGAGAAAAACGCACCATGTTTTACAGGCGAGGTCATAAAAAGGATCGTTAAGTCGCGCCAAAAATGATGCCAACGTGAAACATTATTTGTAATTCTTTAAATAATTAGTTTTGAAATCAATTAATTTTTTATTAATTATAATTAAGTGTGTATTGTCATCCGAAATAATCATGTATATAAAATTTCAGCTCAATGGAGCGCTTTAAAATGTATTTTATTAACGATTGAAAATTCCACCAAGATAAATAAAATAAACAAATATCATCAAGATTGTGAGCTCATGGAGGAATTAAGAAAAATGAGGAGAGTGGAAATGCTGGAATAGGTTACAATTTGGTATCTTGGAAACTGGTTCAAATTTACGAGATTTTTGCCAATAGTTCTCATACCATTTTAACTGACTCTAGCCAAAACAACCGAATTAATTTTAAACATTTTTCCAAAAGAGCGCAGTAAATATATCGTGGGTATACCTCAGTTTAACTGAAGATAATGTTGAAGAATTAGTCAGGATAGAAAAATTTGCGCTTTTACATGGTCCGGACACTCTATTTAACAAAGTCTTTGGTAACCCGAAAAAACAGTTTCGTTATGTGAAAAGTAGTGAATATTTACGTCGCACTGTTCAGCTACGAGAGGGCTTTGGCGACGGACCTCGTGGTAGACCATGGTCAAGTGACCAGGACGGCACCCTGAGCTGGCACTCTCCTAACTACCACCACACCAACGGGAGGGACGTTTGAGCTCTCGATGAATTTAATGGGACACAGTACGATTCAACTGACAAAACTCGGTCAAAAATCCAAAATCTAATTTTTTAACCTAAATTATTCTTTATATACTTTTCTATACCCTCACAAATTTGAAAGCTCCAAGTTTAAAACACAGAGTTGTGATAACTTTTACGTTTGTTTTATTCACATCCCAATAGCCAAATCAAAACTTTAGAGTGACTTATCTCAGAAAAGATTAATACTTCAGAACATGCATGTTTAAATCACTAAGGCTTTTTTCTATTGCGCCTAATGCTTTGGATTTTTTTTACCTATTGCTAATAGTACATGTAACAAAAAATTGGTATGCGTCCCACGAATCAAAAGCAAAGCTTGTTTTTAAAAAAAATAATTGAACTCAGAATTTTATACATTTTTGAGTTTTCAAAAAAAGTATTCATAAAAGTAATGTTCGAATACCAATCATGTTATCCTTAAAATACCAAATTTTGTTATACATAGTTTGAAGTACTTGTAAATCAAAATTTCATGCATGTAATATAGTATTTTTGTAGGGTAACATTTTAGAAAAATCACTTCACAAATTTTAAGTTTTTTTGTGTAAAATTATATGGTAGATTTTTTTGAAATTTTTAATTTCGTCATTTTACACATAGTAGACATACATGGTAGACAGAACCAAAACAATTTTGAAAATCCTTAGATTAAAAAATTTTGCGTAAATAATTACCATGTCCCCATACATGGCAGGTCTTCCTGGTACTGGGCTCGAACTCATGACACGCCACGGTCCGTTACCTTGACCACTGGGCTACCGCGGCCCACTTCGTTAAGTGAAAGATTCATCAAATAGGGTCATTTTCTTATATATGTTTTGCGTTCTTGGTTCCAGGTAAAAGTTCGAAAAAATAGAAATTCTCAAAATAGAGGTTTATATATATATAAATGGAGGTCCGACTGTGATTCATTTCAATGTTAGTTATATAAAGATAAAACGAATTATCGCAATCTCACATATGTTTGAAATATGCATATGTTTCTCTACGTATGTTTGGATCTTCTATACCCAAGGTTGCAGGTTCCTTCCCGGCCCAAGTCGGTGGATTTTCATGATTCAGAAAAATCGGTAGCGGTATATAGTGGGTACTTTTGTATGTAAAAGATCCCTAGAGTATCTGTTTGGCTTGGATGCTCTCGGCAAAATTAAATCCTGGCAAGGTTCGCATCGTCAGAGCTCAGGTGCCTCCCTCTGGGGAGGAAGCGGGCGTCAAAACTACCTGCCGCGATTGGTATCGCCTATAGGGCCTGCACTAAAAGTGATACCAGCTTTACGGGATGTACTAAGTCTGCAATGGTTAATAATCAATTCGCAGCCATTAGAAATAAAAAATGTTTGAAAATTATAGAACTCAAGGCAAAATGCCTAAAACGATATTATTTCTTAAACTATGTAGGCTTAGTTTAGGTTTTGTATCATAAATTTACACTCATGGTATTTGATCCTCTTCTTATTGTTTACCTCTCCTCTTTATTTCTGTTTGGTTATGACCTATTAACCCTTATCTACCGCATTATGATTTCTGTTTTCATGTAATATTTTTTTTTTTTTTTTTTTTTTTGAATCCCTACATTGAAAAATTAAGATATACATAAAAAAATACTCAACCTTTCGGAAATTTAATCCGTTAGAGCTAATTAAATTAATTAAAAAAGATGCGTGGCTGTAAAATTAATTACATGCACTGCTCACATCAAATAAATAGTCAAATGGTTTTCTAAGGTCTTCATTAACATGCAAAAAAATCAGACACTTGCCTTTTGACACTAAATACTTTTTTCGGAACAAAAGTATTAATCTTCGCAGTCGCTGAAAACACCGTCGGCTGAAAACGCAATTTCTGCTTTACACAAGCACTATTTTCCTTCTTCGCTAAAATACCCATCACAGAACCCGTGCTGCCATATATAAAGGGGATTTCAAAGAATATTCTTGCTAGAAATTATCGTCAGGTATTTGTAAAATGGATTATTCTATGTACTTTTTAATGTGAGTGGTACCTTAGTACCGTCGGTGAATAAGAGAGTTAAAATAATAATAATTATCATCATTTTTAGAATTATGATGAAATGTGAAATTCGTCTAATATTTTAATTTTATAATTTTTTCTTAATGTTTTTTACAATTAAATTTCGTAGCCCTTAGTTTCCTGTTGTGTTTATTGAATAACATGTTTTTCTGCAGTGTTTGGGACTTATTTGAGACTTCATAAATGACAACCTGTTTTTTTTACTTTTCCTGAGTTAAAAGTGTCTTTAAAGCAAATGAAAGTTTCGGAAACTTTGTTTATAATGTCAATAGTATGAAAGATTCAAAAGGAAAATCTAGTCTACGCTTCTGAAAACATCATCTATTGACAAAGCTATTTTTATGTTGTTTGGCATTTGTTGACTAAAAAGACTTTGAAGTTTGAAAACTATGTTTATTGATGCTTTTGCTATGGGTACAGTAAAACTTCCATGAATTTTTCTTCCTTTTCATACGATAATAGGGAAAATAGGAAGTTTTCCTTTCATATATTCGAAAATTGATCCTTTTTTTTTCAAAAAGAAAAGGCCTCCGTGAATCCGACTTAACATAATACTTAATCTCAACTTTTACAGAAAAAGAATAAACACAACACTTTAATGCATTCTAAAGGATCCTATATTCTCCGCTCGATCCTTATTTACAAAGGAAAATATCCTCACCAAAGGCCTGATTTTCATAAATTTTGCCTCAGGTGTCAGCACAGGTCTGGTGATTACAGTTGCTGAGTTTCAGCCTCTGATGAAAATTTACAGAAGTAAAACAATTTTTTTTTTTACCTTACTAAATTTCTCGAACCTTTCGAAAAACAAGAAGCCAACCAGCCATCCCGTTTGTGGTACTTAACCTCTTTTACAAAAAGGATTTTTTAAGTTCTGAGCATTCCTGAAGGAAGGTTCCTTTTGTAATAGCGCAAGTGGAAGAAGGAAAAAGTGCCATCGGCACTGCCAGTGGCAAACAAAGGAAATAGCAGAATAAAAAAAGGAATTCTTTTTTTTTTTTCACATCGTGCTGCCATCGAAACTAAATAAAGAGCTACGGTTAAGTCTTTGATGATATCCATTTACCTGTGCCTTAATGGCTTTTTCGCTCCAAAAGATTGAAAGGACTCGAACGGTAGGAGGTATGTTTTATCTACTTACGCCAAGAGCTATAAAAGAGGAAGTGTTCATTGTCCTCCAGTATTTGACGTCTCACTGCCGTTAATGGCTAATTAAATATGTAACATTGTTAGAAAAACTTCATGCTTTAATACTGTACCTTCTATAGACTCAAATCGAAAATAAGGCGCTGGGTTCTTAGAAATTTAAGCAGCACTTTTTACAGTTTATCTTATCGAGATTAAGTGCATTTCTCTTGGATTTTTCAACAAGGAACCGCCAACAATAGTGTTCATTAAGTGCCACTCAGAAAGTTAATGATTAAAGGGGCGCATAGATTTGGCGCGGAAATTGATCCATAAGGCTACTCTCTCTCTTAAGGGTCCTTAAGCGTGGACAAGACTTGCAATTGTTTTTATATGTCTACGACGGGAAAGCAGGTAATGGTGAGGGCCTTGCATAGGTTGTAAAGGGAGAGAACACTAACCTAATTGGTATTACAGAAAAAGGTTTTGGCCTCCAGAAAATATACTGGTGTCGGTGGTTCTTGGGCGGTACGAAATATCTGAATTTTGCAAAAAACCTTTTATGCTGATTTTAATGTCACTTTTCGTGCAATAGGATATCTTATTGGGTGTATTAAGGTACATAAATTAACAAATTTTGCATTTTAATTTTGTTTCTATTATTTTTATTTTATTTATTTTTTATTTTCTATATAAATAAAAGCAGATGTACGTCTGTTACTTCTTTTCTAAACCGTTCATCCGATTGCGATGAAACTTTTGGGGAATGATTAGGCGCATACCCACGAAGGTTTCTTAATAAAACCCTGGGGGCTTAAGGGGCGTTAGAGATATGTATTCCCGTTTTTGAACTATTAGACCTACAAACTTGGGGTTTGGTAACCCTCTTCCTTTCATGGAGTAGAGTTCCTCTACAAAAAAGGTTTTGCATAGAAAATTGACCTCCTAAGGGGCGGTGGGGGCTTAAGGGGCGTTAAATTAAATATTCCCGTTTTGAACTATTAGACCTACAAACTTAAAATTTTTTGGGCACAGTAGCGCACACAGAGATTTTAAGAGGGTCAAGGTCAAGTCAACATTCTTGTATCACGCTCCTTTTGATTTTGTCTATTTTCGGAACAAAAACAGTAAAAAACTAATTATTGGACAATGTTGGCATTAATTAAGCTCAAATTAATCATTAATAACAAATATTTAATTAAATTTTACGTACTATATACTTAAATTATAATCAATCGGAAAAAAATCAAAGGGCCTTGGGAGGGACCGGACCCCTGGATACCCTTGTGTGCGTCACTGGGTGGGCATGTTCTTTTCAAAGATTAGGAGTCCGCTGTAAAAAGGGATTTGGCAAAAGATGAATGAACCCAAAGGGCGTTGTTACGTTTTCTATTAGACTTACAACTAAAAATTTTTTGGTTGGCATGTTCCTTTCATGGGTGGGTCCTCTAAAAAAATTTTTAAAAAAGGACCTCTAGGGGGGCGTTCGGGGCAAGTGGTATCATAAAAATATTCCTTTTTTTGAACTATTGGACCTACATATCCATAAACATCATGAAATACCAGGCGAAGCGGGTGGGTTACGGCTAGTTTTAAATATAGGGGGAAAGCGACTCAATCATTTATCCCGAGATTGCCTGAATTATTAAACCTGCAGTCTTGTAATTTGGCAGTCATGTTCCTTTTGTTGAGTAGAAATCTTCTAAAAACGGGTTTTGCAAAATACGACCTCCAAGAAGGGTTCAAGTGGACAAGAGATATTATAGATAAACATTCCCCCTTTTACAACTTTTAGTTTTTAATACTTGAAATTTGGTAAGCATGTTTCTTCTGTTGAGTGGAGACGTGCGAAAAACAGTTTTTTCGGAAATCTACTCCCAGTGGGTACGGCGGTCGGTTAAGAGGGCATTATACTTAAGAACTCACGTTTTTGACCTACAGGCTTGGAAATTTGGTAAGCATGTTCTTTTTCGTTTACTTCCTTTTTTTAGAAAATTTTCTCTGCTTTTCGATTCAAGCTAGGGGCTGTTAGAAAACTTTTCAATACAATCGAAAGTTTAATGCTAGGGCTAAAAAGAATGTATAGACTTACAGTGTCATCAGTCACCCAACGAAGAGGCTTGTAACAGTTAGTTAATGTTATAAAACTTATTTTATCTCGAAAAAATTTCGAATTTTTGTCTTATTCCAGGCAAATATAATTTTAAGAAAAACAAATTTGTAAATTTTAGTATTTTTAATTAAATTAAAAAATAGGTCAGCCTAAAAAATTGAGCTAATCACATATGAAATATTGCTTTTTTTATTAATGTTACGTGTTTTCCCTTTTAAAAAGGGTTTTATAAAGTTTTAAAGTCATTTTTAAAATTAATTTCTTTTTTTTCTTTCATTTTTATCATATGCAGAAATATATAAACTTGGGATCTATTCGCAAAGCATATTAGTCATATACATTGCTAAAAAAAGATAAAATGATTAGATTCGAATAAGATTGAACTAAAAAAAAGTAACACAACTAAAATTATTTTTAATGGAGAAAATATTTTGTTCAATGGAAAACATATTTCAATTCTTTGCGAAAATTTTTAATACAAGTCCAAACATTCTGTAAAAAGAATTGCATAGTTAAGTCAGCAAACGGGCTGCAATTTTTAATCTTATATAATAATTTACAACGAAATCTTTTAACGAGTAAAAAAAAATGGGATATATATTTTATTCGAGTTCTACAATTACGAATACTTAAAAAACGATTCCGACTAAAAAAATTTTGTTCACGTTTTACAATTGCACTTTTTTTCTGCTTGGTTTCCTTTTCTTTAAATTTTGTTTTTTAAAAAAATTCTCTTAAAATTGTTTTTAGCTTAATTTTATTACCAAACCGTTATGTATGCCATTTTCGGGTCATTAGTTCCAAGCAATTGAGGCTCATTTTGAAGCAATAAAAATAAATTCGAATTTACAGAAAAGAAGAGAATCAATTTATTTTATTAGATTCCTCAACTCAACTCTAATGAAAAACATATTTTTATGCTAAGCCTTTAATCACTCGAATGCTTTAAATGGCGCGTTTTAATTTATAAAGAAGTTTATACATTTCTTTAAAAACCATTCTTTCATTTCTTCGATAGATGTGTTTAATCCTACTTTAAATTCATTTTACATTGTTGCACTTTTCGAACTTTTCCATTAACATTTTTTTTTTTTACCAGGTCATTAGAAAATTTCTACTTTGGTTTGATTTTTACCTTTTTTTTTCCCCTTCTCTGTGTTTAAACGGTATTTAAAGGTTAGGTAGGAACTTCGCCATTAAAGTTCTCGAGTTACTGTTGCCATTTTCGAAAATTGAAGTCGCTGGTTTAAACTCTAATGAGGCAGACGATTTTCCCGATAGCTAAAACGGAACTCTTTAATGAGGCTCTTTTGGCAGCGTAATTGTGTCGTAATTTGCGTCATCGGGCGAACGACTTTTGAATATTGAGAGATCCCGAGTCTTGAAATAAAATTCGGTTACAGTTTACGGATATTAACAGATTCTTTTATTTATTTTTCCCTTGCTTTATTATAGAGTTTTTATTACGATAAAAATAATTGATTGCGAGAAAAATTTGAAAAATTTTTGGTAAAAATAAAAAAAAGACAGGTTTTTTTTTGTCTTACTCAATTTGTTTTGTTTTAAGACTATTTATCTGTAATTATGCATTGTGAAAGTCATTTATTTGATATTTTTTACCCTAGTCAATCAATACATTTATCGGTCTTTATTTTTTAGTAGCCTTCTTTTATTTTTAACTTTTGAAAGGAAAAACAATTATTCTTGGTTCGGCTTTCAAAACTATTATATTCTAGGTATTTTTCTTTCCTTTTTTTGAACTCTTTTTTCCTATTTAAATTAATTTATCCCTAAGCGCAATTATATAGAGCAATATTACAGGAATGATCAAATCAAATTTCATGTTTTAACATATATTCCCGCCTCGAATCCTTGAAGTTTCAATATAAAAGAAAACTGACATTAAACATAGAAAGTACAAAATAAGGAAATAAGATACGTTTATAAATGAAATACCCAATTCACACCCAATAATATTTAAGAAAATAATCAATTTTTTTTTTTTGTAACAAAAAAAAAAATATTTTTGAATTGCGATCAAAATGCTGCCCTTAAAATTTGCTGCCCTGCTTTAGATTTTCTTTAAAATAAAACCTTGCACCCTGGGCAAAAACGCTCTAAATATACTCGGCAGTCAATTAGTTAAAAAAAAGAAGCAAGAATATGCAGAAAACCGATAAAATCTGACATGTCTCGAAAATATGCTACATATTATAAGACACGGATTGGAATAACTACAAGTGGCATCATTCATTATCCAATTAAAGAACATCACAAAGAAAAGGAAAACTTATTACACAGGACTGCACTTGGAAATCGCAAGAATGGAATGATTTTGTGTGTAACTAGTCTCCCTTTTGTCCATCCCCCATCGATCTCCGGAGCGAAGAAAAGAACCGATACAAAACCCCTCCGCAACAACAAAAAAGGGCTCCCGCCAACCTCATTTCGTCGATGGCAAAAGAAACAGATCTATAAAGATGTTCTGAGGATAAGTCTCCGATAATTTAGTGTATTCGATTACAATTCCCTGATAATTCTCTGTCCTTTTCTTACCCCATCCCCCCACCCCAACTCTTCAGCATTTGCCTAGAGAAGATAACACTCGTTTGTGTTTTATTTATCCCTCGTAGAGTTGGTTAATTCAGATTCATGGCTCGCGATTAAGCAAGCAGTTCTTTTGGTATGGTTTTGCTGCAGGGCTTGTATGTTTAGTAATTGAATTTAGCGTTTTCTGTTAATGTGTAAATGCTGTAATGCTATGCTTTTAGTGAAAGATACTTAGTTTGGTTTATTACATAGAGAAAATGAGGTAAATATAATAATGTATCTTTTTGAATTTATTTCGATTCTTCTAAAGAAAATATTCGTTTATAAAAATGCGTGTTTTTATGGGATTGTTGAAAATCAACATTTTAATATGAAAAGTTTTGTTACAAAAAAATTACTATTTAATTTTTTTTTTATTTAAAGTATTTTCATACCTTTTCTGCCGACCATCAAAAATTTTCACTTACCACCAGTTAGCGACCCCTTTTTTTATCATACTATGAAATTCTACTTTTTTTAACCAGTTCTAGAATGTTCTACAGAAATCTTTTTTTGCTTAGAGTTTTGGAAGCTAAAGGCCAAAAAAT
>BMAV01007849.1:0-14109 GCA_019973955.1 Trichonephila inaurata madagascariensis
CCGTTAATTTTGATCTTATTTATTTATTTGTTTTCAAAGTGAGTGTTATACGCCGAATTTTACGGTACATAATATTATAAATAACAATATTATAATAAAGGTTCATACAGTAGAAATACATTCTGGAGGCAAAAATATTGTAAAACCAAATATATATAGATTAAATGTGAATTAATTTATATTAAAACCCAACCTCAAACCCAAAATTGTCGAAGAATCACATGATTTTCCCTCTAAAAATATCTGTCACCAACTCAGGCACTTAGAAGACATCCCTGAATCAATTCTTGTTATCCGAAACCGTAGTTGTTACCGGGAAAATGACCCACACTATCATTGCTCTGAATCATATATCAAGTCAATGCTAGAAGGTTACCGTCTTCAACTATTAAAGACAAAGCAATGCAATAGTGGTACAAGTAAAGAGACCGAGTGTCTACTCTGATAGCGCAGAGCAAATCATTTGTCATTTTTCCTCATTAAACATCTACATCTAGAAGTGATTAGGTCTTCCAGAGTTATAGAAAACAATGATACCTTTTATATGTCTAACATTTCTAGGTGTATTGTTCCTGACGTAGAAATTTAATAATACATAATTTTCATGATTTAATGAGTTTTTTCCTTCTTTTTTATGTTATAAATGAAATTATACGTATGGTTTCATTTGATATTATTAATAAAAAAGGGAGGATAAGGAATGTATGTTATTTAGAATATATATACAGGGTAATATATAAAGAAGTATACACTTACCAGAGAGAGAGATGGTGTAAAACAGTAATAATCAAATACACGCCCCACCTCAGTGAACTGTAAGATGGATGCGGTCTTAAAGTTTGTGTCTCAGCCCAGATAGAAGAAATGTAGTCAATAGCAGGCGTGTCATGTAACTAGTCAATCAAAATGGCGGTGTTTGCAGTAGAAAAGGTATTTTGTGTTCTTGAACTTAGCAAACTGTCACGGAAGGGAACACTTTTTTGCATATGTTAACTCTTTGGTTGGGGTAACTCAGTTGCAGGATGACGATGATAATTTTGATCTCCAATTGGATGGTGCACCGCCACACAGGTCAGCCAAAGTGTGAGATTGCCTCGTTAGACATCTCCTTCACCGATGAATTAGTCGAGCCCCAACATGCCGCTTATCCAATGGCCACCTATATGTCCTGACCTAACACCTTGGTATTCCTTCATGAGGGGGTATATAAAAGACAAGGTATTAGTAATATCCCTTCCTGTTGATACAGCTGATACAATGTATCACAACCACGATCGATGGAATTGATTCAGATACATTAAAACACGCGTTTGGGCAGAAGTTTATTACCGGTTGGATGTGTGTCGTCTGCAGGGACGTCTTAAGGCATAGGTCAACTGGCCCCGGGTCCAGGACCTCGGTTACAATAGGGGGCCTCATCTCATTCTTGACTCAGCCTTAACAAGACCATTGTGGCGGATCGTTACGGGACTTTCTCACTAATCCTCTTGGGAAATCTTTGGGTTAGCATTCGCGTTTAATTCACAGCCATCTCTCTCAAGAAGAAACCCTGATGTGGAGATTAGTTCGACTATATAAAGTCAGAGTTTTGTCATTGTAAGGAGAAAGGAGCTCAGAGAAACTGTTACAGTCGCCACGAAGTTCAGACAGAATAAAGTTTATTTTCGCAGTTTAAGTTTAAGAGCAGTGTTTGCCACAGTATTAAATTAGTGGATTGGGAATTTGTAGTCAACGATAGATTAGGTTAAATTAAATTGGTTACTTGAGCTAGTTCGCTTAAGGTTTATTGCTTTCTCCCCATCACTCCTAGGACATTCACTTAAAAGGTTAATATGCGGTTGATTAGTGTGCTTGAGTAAAAATAAATATTGGTTATAATGGAAGTTTCTGGTTCTGCTTTTAATTCTTCCACACTCTTAAGTAGGCAAGCAGTGAGAGAGCGACTACAGGGGGAAGTCGCTCACACCATGATTTGAATAATCTCAACGGTCAAATGTTATTTCCGGTTGTATTCTTCGAAAAACTAGGAGTTTCGGACTATATGTCAATTGGCTAAATATGGTGACCGTGTCCATGAATTGGCCTAGGCCTACCACCATGCACCATCATTACTAATTCAGTCAAAAGGCGGTAATCGGTCGAACTGATTTGTGCGATTGTGAGCCATGCACATTTATTTGCTTCAGGTTATTGTTTGTACGAGAATTTGACAAGGTATTCAATGTACTGTCATAGATGGGTCATAGATGGGGCCTACATTTGTGTAGGGGCCCAGAGCCTACTTTTGAGTTGGGGCCCAGGGCCTCAAGAAGTCATAAGACGTCCCTGGTCGTGTGATTAATGGTTTTCACATAGATCTATGACTGTCTCTGATAAAACTTAATACCATGCCATTTAATTGTGCTACAAGTAAGTTTTAAATCTTGATCTATAGTGTATTGAAACTGTATGTTTATTTATAAATCACCGGGTACTGTTGTACCCTAAATTCTAAATTATCAATATTTACCTTTATGAATTGGATATCTGCGATGTAAAGTTTTTGATAACGTCAAAAAATTATTCCAAATAAAGATGCATAGCTAAAAATAGCATACATTTTGAAGGAAAAAGCTGAATATTTTTTAAGTGTACTTTCAGGGACAGAATTTTTTTTTAATAAAAAAAAAGAAAACACTTGTGTTCCTTTATTTGTAGGAAGGAAGGGATTGTAAGCGTGCTTTATTCTCACAATGAGAGGAATAGCAATTAACTGGAAACAGAGAATTAAAAAAAATTGGAGAATAAAAGAAATTCAGTTGAGATAATCATACATAATGTTACATTTTTTTTATTTATTTCAAAATCTTTGCGTTAAGAAACATATAGAAAGGATTAAAATTATCAACAATTAATTTTTTTTTTGAATGTGTGAAACTTAATTTTTATATCCTTATATTGTCATTGTGTTTGTATTAAAAGAGTTCAATTAAAACGCTCAAAAGTTTTTATTAAACCGATTGCGGAAAAAAAGAAAAAGAAGAAATATACCAGATACTCGGGTAAATAAATAAAAAAAATTATCAGTTTAAACGGGGATATCAAATGCATTAAGTACGTGGCATTTTTTTTATGCTGTTGCCGGATATATATATGCTTCAATATTTCAGATACAAAATATCGATACGTACGATATATTGCGCTGTACAATCATTATCGCAGCTTTTAAATCAATCAATATTCAATACATTATTTTTCTTTGCTGGTATTAAAATGTAAATATGGTTGAAAAATATTTTAAAAATCTAACTTTTTTAAAATTTTGTGGAAAATATTGAACGCATTTAAACCAAGTACCACATTTTTTGGTACTTGCGTATTATCGCAAACTTATTGGAGACATTCTATGAAACGAAGCACATGGTTGCCAATTCAGGGCTTACGATACATGCGAAATTGGGGCTGCCAACTTTGCAAGTTATCTTGAACATTGGCTTTGCTGCGATAGTTCGTAAGTGACCATTTCTTTTTTGTACAAAGTCATCGTAAATATTTACTAAATCAAAATTAATTTACACATATAAATGTTTTGGTATTATAAATATTCATTTGAACATATTTAATAACATAATTTTTTCTACAAGTGGAATAACTTAAATATTAGAATGTATAATTGCATAAATTATACGCATAAATACAATTAGTGGTTTGTAAGCAAGTATAAATAATAAATTGCAATTTTTTAATGCAGGTCTGAAAAGAAAATTTGATTAATCGTAAAGTACAATAATAAAATCTATAATTAACTTCTGTCATTTTTTTCAGAAACTTTAAAATTATTTTACCTATAAGAGATATGCTAAAAGTAAATAAAATTTATGAATCAAATGAATCAATGTATATATATGAATTCACAAAAATAAGTAATTTTTTATGTTTTTTATATACCAAATTATGAACAAAAGTTAGTCTAAGTTTAAGAAAAAAAAAGACTTAATGAAAAAGTTACTTATTTTACAATAGCAACAATGTTTTATTAATCATTTTTATTTTTGTTACTTTCATTTTTTTTATTTCTATTTTTATTACTTCCTTTCAAATACGACTTATTTTGAATTTTTCATGCATTTAATAGACTAACTCTGAAAAAATTCAATACTATTATTTTAAATGAAAAAGGGCAAAATGTATGATTTTTGAAAAAGAAATGGCAATAATTCGCTTATGTATGGCAGATAAAAAATAAGAATTGGTAACGAAGTGCATGGTTCTGAGTTTTAAAAAGTTTTATTTGAAAATATATTAAACTTTCCGATATTTACATTCTCTAGTGCAGTAAAAATTCCTATCTTTATTTCTCAAATCAAGCCTTTTTCTGAAAAATATATTGGATGGATAATAGAATTCTTTTAGGGTTAGATTTGCGTTTTCGAGAGTGCATTATAGCATAAAGATAAAAAATATGCCTCAACTTGATAGGATTACCCACATACAAAGAAATTAAATATCAATCTTTTACCCTCTTAGGAGATATATTTCTTCATTGTGTGCTGTGCTGCTTGGTCACTCGGGTAGAATCAGAAATAGAAGATAAATATTTGTTTGCTCTAGAATTATTTGGAATGAATTAATTCTAAATGTTAAAATTTCTAGTAAAATAAAATAAAAAAAATTATTTTTGCAGCAGAATTTAGTTAAATTTCTCTTTAACTATTATGTTTTATTTTCTGTGCAAGAGCTAAGAAAATAAGGAACTTTTTATATTACATGTAATTTTTGAACAGAAATAGCACAATTGACGTTAAGAAAAGTTATGATATAAAATATATTTGCTGTTAAAATATAAACTCTTTACTTTTTAGACTGGATTCATGTTGATAGTATCTGTTTTAATCACATAATATAAATTCATACTAAAAATTTCACAAAATAATTTTAAAATAAAAATTTTTCTGTATATATATATATATATATATATATATATATTGTACAACAGATAGGAATAATGAATTCTAAAGACAAATTCTACCTATTTTAATTTTAAAAATTCACTTAAGTAATATAAAATAGAATGTTTTGCATTAGATGTGCAAAAAAAAATTTCTAAATATTGATTTTATATATTAAAAGTAGAATGCAAAATTTTAATCCTTTTTTAAATAATTAATCCGCAAATATCCTTATCTGATACATATTCAACTTACTGTAGATAAAGGTATATTTGAATAAATGATTACTGCAGTAATACAGAGCTTGTTTTTAATTTGCAACATGTATGAAAAAAATGCAATGAGCAATTTTAAAATAAGAGCAGTAATCCGAGTTCCTTTAAAAAAAAATTGTACAGGCATATTTCAAAAAAGTATTTGATAAAACTAAAAAGTTTTTTTCAAACGAATCAAAAACGTTAAAAAAATTTATTTATAATAAATTTGAATATTTTATTTAATATTCACACATTAAACTTTCATGGCATAAGTGACATTCGTTAAAACTATATTCGACATTTCTTATGTGTGTATTTGTTTCCTTTTTTCGTTCAAATGCTTTTGTTTTTCCTGTGCTTACTTCTGCATCTTAATATTACTTTATAAATTTCATGTATATATAACTATGTGTGTGTGTGTGTTTAATATTTATTATTATTTTTTTTTTTACAATTCATGCATTTGCTTACCAGTTCATTCAAATTATAAAATATTTCTGATTTATTTTTCGTCATAACAGTCTGTGTATAATAAGTTATAAACACAAGTATATATTTCTTCTTGAGTCTACAGGAGATCCATTTGAATTTATAAACTGTTATTGGTACAAAATTATTAGTTATTCGGTATTATTTATGTATTCGATATCAGATTTTTAATCATTATTTTCCATTGCATAACATTCAAATATTTTCAGTTGGAAATTTAATTTAAGAACTGAAGATCAATTATTTATATATTATGAAAGTCTTCATGTACACAGTTTTTTATCCAAATTCAAATAAAAGGGACAATAAATATCAAAGTCAAAGGAATGTATTAGAGACAACAAACAACACAAATGCAAAATTAATAAAAATGGTATGTTCCGTGAGGCGAAGAAGCTGAGATGAAGTATATTAGTATTGCCACCCTGACTGTGTGACAATAGCCGCTACTACACGCTTTGGCATTAAATGAAGGACGTTTTAGATGTATTTTCGTGGTATCATAGCTCGAAGCATTGTCAAAGTTGATCTGGTCTAGTAGTGTATAGTGTTTACTGGGTCAATTGTTCTTCACTCATAGTTCATTAAGAAACCGATCAAATTCAATTGGCGATAGTTCGGGAGAACAGATATGTTAAAAAATAAATGCATCCAGTAGACCAGTGGTTCCCAATCCGCGGACTGGTACCGGTCAGTGAGTCAAATGGTACCGAACGCGCAAGGAACATTACAATATTTCCATTTTATTTACTATGTTGTACTTCTCTTGGGATTGTTCTACTTTACATAGAAGTTACTTTGTGTCTCATGTTAAAACACTCCTTATAATCATTTTTAACTTACAGTAGAACGTCGTTTATCCGAATCAATTGGGAACGGTCACCGTTCGGATACGCGATTGTTCGGATAATCGAAAACCGAATGCAACCGAACCGATCCATGCAGTATTTGAAACCGGACTCTATGCGAATATTGAAAATCATCACATGCGGGAAACGTGCTTGAAGAAAGAGCCAAATAGGTGCAAAATGTGGCAATTTTATCTTTACTGTGGAAAATAATCACTTATTTTTCGCCGTACCATTGTACACCTTCGTTTTATCGCTGCAATGTCTCTGAAAAAAACTGGTTCGGATATTTGACGCTCCGGATAATTAACGTTCGGATAAACGACGTTCTACTGTAATTCTGTTTTATTATAAAAGCATATTTGGACACAATTATAAATTCAAATTATTAAATCAAATCAATATAAAATATAAACAATCAAATTTCTACCCGTAGAGGGCCACAATAAAACTGTCAAATGGTGATCGGTTCACGGCAATAAAAAGTTTGGGGAGCACTGTAGTAGACGAATAAATCTTGAATATAACGTGTGCGTATTAGAATGAGGCTGAACACAAATTTTCATGGTGAGGGAGAACAACTGGGAACAAAACATCAAAGATACATTTCTGGCTGGACATTGTATGCGTACTGTTATCTATCAAAATATAATAAGTACAGGACCATTATAGTGATGTACGAAGTAACATTGAAGTGACTTATCTCCATGTTTCCGGAATAAAATCTAATAATCATGTTGCAAACCGAAGTTGTGCGGAATAGTCAGGAAATTTTCATGCAATTTCAGTTGCTTGTCCACCATTAAATGCTTCATTGGTGAAGCAAATGCGTGGGTTTTGAGAGGAAGTTAATAAATATAAAGGGCGCTTTCCAGACATTTTATTGTGCTGTAAATAATGTCGACTTTTACTTGTACCAACTGTTATACAGCAGACCACATTTGCTATGATATGGTTTTTAATGTGGGAAAGTGGTTCCCATCCTAATGTCTGTCCTCACGTGTGGTGGAGCTCGAATTCTCTTCCATCAATCTAGTTATTCTCACCTGCATCAGTCAATTACAGATTTGCAGTCAATTACCCCAGTTCCGCTGTCTTGAATCAAACTGCCCGCTGTCTTGACTTTGCGAAACCCTCCTGCTCACCACTGGCCTATATCTACAGTGCAGGAGAACCACGGCTTTTCAGACGGTCTTGCCGCGCTTTAGAAGTGGTCACCTTCGTGATATGATCTTTGTGCAGGGGGTAAAGTCTTTCTTTACTTGTCACTGCTCTTTCCCTGCTTCTCCTGCTCATCTTCTGGACTGCTGGAGCATTTCCCTGGGACAGTAGTTTGGAGATTAAGACCTGGTTTGTGACATTCTTATGTGGAATGGTCAAATGGACTTAATGTAGGATTTCCTGCTCCAAGGAGATTTGAAACAACTACAACAGATTCGCAACACCTTGCACATCTGACACGATCACACATTTTAAGGAAGATTAATCATGACATCATCAGAAAAATTTCTCCAGTGGTAGAATTTAAAAATGTGTCTTAATGACAATCGTATTATCTTCGAAGTATATTGAAGTTGCTTACGCAAAGCAGCCTTTGCCAATTATCCCTGTTACCAACTTTTCCCTTTATACAGTTCTAATTGTTGGAGCTACTGCAGCGATACTGAACATGCGACCCACCAGGTATTTTTAAGTGACCCGGCCATGGTCCATTGCTCTGAGAAATGTTCTTATATAAGAACATTGTATAAAAATTTGGTACGAACTTTTTTGCCAAATATCGAATATATAAATTTTGCTTTTTGCTTTTGGTGTCGTACGGGTACGATTTTATATTCTTTTTCTATTTGGAATGGTTACGGTTAGTGATAACTGACAACAGTGGAGTAGCGACAATTTTATGGGTGGAACTAATTTTTAACCATCTTTCATATCTTGCAAGCGAAAAATATTCGAAAAAAATAAATAATTTTAAGATGATTGAGAGGTTTACTATTTTGTACAGAAAAAAACATAGGGGGATTAGTAATTGTTTGGTTTGTCACGAAAGTGCTGTATTTAAAAAAAAAAAAAAAAAAAAAAAAACAGAACTTACTTCCGATAAACAGGAATAATTCAATTACTCAAGAATTTCAAGAGGTGATAAAAAGGCTTTCTTGAATAATCTTTGCAACAGTAACAGAGTGTTTTGTCAATGGAAATATCATGTCGGAAACATAGACATCCTCTGAAGTTTGTTATATTATTGGTAATCATATGAATCCATCTACTGATTTAGATATTGTGAAGGAGTATTTCTTTAATACTTCTAATTTAGTGTTATATATATATAGTAACACAAATATAGAAATTTATAAAAATAATAATTAAAAAAAGCAAAATAGGAGTTAAAATATTTTGATTAATTTTCCACATTTTAAATTTCCAATCTTATCTTGGTCTTAAAGCATTTCCCCCCACGACATGGGGATTTATCCTCATATTGCCGCCCGCTTGAAATAACTAACATATGTATGCGAACCGCGTGAAATAGCTGACATATGTATGAAGCCTAGCAGGAAAAAAGGTTCAGTACCTCGGCTCAACAGGCATCCACGATGTGTTTCTGAGCTAAAATGTTAATCATTTGCATATATTATTGCATGAAATATATTTCAAAATTTCACGTGTTTTACATGCTTCCTTAAGAGTGTTGCATTTTGGGTGATCAGCAGTGCCAATTCAATGGTGTTGTACATAAAGTAGTGTTTTAACCCTTTAAGCGGTCTGCACTTAAAGTCTTGCCATTCTGGAGATGCTTCAAAAATGCACCGCACATATTTTTTTGCTTTCAGGTTGGGTTCTCAAAAGCGGTTGAGCCGTATTTTTAAGAATACGGCTCGGCCGCTTTTGGGAATCTTGCTTGAAGGCAGAAAAAGCATCTCTGGAATTTCGGAATTTTACGTGCAGACCACTTGGAGGGTTAATAGTATATATTATGTACGTTAAAGACCTGGTTCTCTTTTCCTTCAATGCAGCAGGAAGGAACAAACTATTCTGACTCGTTTCCGAAGTGTCCACCTCCGAACTTTGACTTTTAGGGATGGAAGCAAAGTTTTTCCAACTTGTGTAAGGCGTTCTGCCTGCCAGGCATCTCCAGAACACACATTCTTGACTAGCTGGGTCTTTCAAAACAAGATCTATATGAATACCGTCTAAGAGTATTGGACTTTTTGAGAGTGAATGAAATCATGGACGTGATCTAGCTTGGCTAGACAGGGAGATCAGCAACAACACAACACATTTAAGACCAAATATTCAATTAAACATAAAAGCTAGCATCCAAAATGATTGCCATCATTGAAAAAGTATTTTACGACAAAATATTCTGCTGAATTTGTATCTTTTTTAGATGAAACAAAGAAAACAGAACACTGCACACTTCTATTTCAATGATGGAAAAAATATTTCTGAAGCATTATAAAAATCATTTATAGTTGGTTTTGCAAAAGACTCCTTTTACGAAAGTGGTAATTTCTCGAACTGTATATAACATGCACTCCTAGCAGCGTTTGTATTGTTGTTACTAACGCTTTCCGATCGACTTTATCTAACCAAGGACCACAAAATTTATTATGGCAAGGGGCTAGATCACGTTTGTCCTTTTGAGGACAACTTTGAGCATTATGCAGATTCGTTTACATTTTAACTCTTTTCTACCGCAATTTTGAGGGAGAGGTCCGAGCGATAGCCATACTTTTACCCCACCTACTATCCCTCGAGAGGTCTTTAGGCCTGACCGCATATTTAGATTGCACTCATGCCGCGCGGACATACATGTATAGGCTATACAAACAAACAGGTCTTCTTCAGGATTCGAATTCAGGTCCTCAGCACAACATCCAGCGTCACTAACCAGTGTAACGTCTGGAGAGCTCGCAATTTCTGTAGATGCATCAGCAAAATAATTCTTAAATATACAACTTAAATTATCTTTCAGAATTATTTATGATGATCAATTTTTACTAGATTATTATTTTTTCATGTTAATACTTTACATTGCTACAAATTTTAAGTAAATAATTTTGCATCATTTTATATTTTAAAAATATTATTATTGCTTGGAAATGTGATTCAGTTGATCGTAAGCGTGGAAATTTTATTTACTAACTGAATGAAAGTAGTTTTCTATAGTTCCCTTTTAGCTCCCATGCTCATAAATATAACAAAAACTTTAGGAATATATTACTTAGAAATATAAAATTTTATAAGCTCTCCTAGACAGATTCCTAAATTTTAAAACACACGTAGGAACATATAAACTTTGTAAACAATATAAATTACAATCTTATAGAGAGTATTAAATCATTTTTCAAAATTGATTTTTTTTTCTATTTGTTTACGCTCCAAGCAGATAATACAAACAATACATTATTTTAAGCATTTTTTTAAAACCTAAGAGCTGATACCCATAAATTGTAAAATGAAATTTAATTCAGTAAAAAGTTTAGGTTATGTGAAACCATTTGAAACCTATTCTGCGTTCAAGATTATAACCATGAATATAAACTTTATCTTTTCTATCTCCCTCCCAGAGGTAACTCATCTTCACATAATTATATTATTGAATAGAGAAAATATTTATGCTGACCTCTCATATCTATTGAGGCTCAATTTCATACCATATTTTGAATTGGCATAGGTGCGTATCAATTATACATATTTCTTTCAAATTTAAAAAAACGCAACTTATTAAAAAGAATTTCCTTAATTAAGATATATATAACAATTAATAAGATATTTATGAATTTAAATATTTTTTTTCATATGCATTTAAGGTATCCGACTACGTTCGGAACCGTGATTTTAAAAAAGAACATAAATGGATAATTTTCTTGATATTTAGTGTTACTTATATTAGAATACATGTATAAAATTGTTTTAAGGACATTTTGACAAAAAAAATACTTAAATACAATATTTCGGCAAAAAATTAGCTTAGAATAACCTTTTTTTCAAAATGTTCTGGTTTTGTGAAAAAATGCTTCTATTATAATAATATTTTGCCTGTGTATAGCTCAGACCTCTGTACAGAGGCTCAACTATGATTTTTGAAAAATTCCGATTATTTTCAGAGTTACGAACCATTAAAATAATTATCGGCGTTTTTTTTTTTTTTTAATTTCTTCCCATTGTTGTCGTAAAACATGGATGAACCCACTTCAAATTATATATTTCAAAAATTCTAGTTGAGCCTCTGTACAGAGGTCTGAGCTATATACAGGTAAAATATTATTATAATAGAAGCAGTTTTCACAAAAGGAGACTATTTTGAAAATGGGTCATTCTATGTTCCTTTTTTGTCAAAATATTGTACTTAAATAATTTTTTATTGTAATACTACTCTTAAAACAATTTTATGTACATTTTCTAATCAAAGTGACACTAAATATCATAAATATTATCCATTTATACGGTTTTGCAAAATTATGGTTCCGAACGTAGTCGGATACCTTAAGTTGTCTAATTCATTCGTTCCCAAACCACGGGTCTGGAGGTCGGCAAACTATGACACGCGGGCCACATATGGCATAAGGCACAATTGTCAGTAACTCTCTGCACAACTCTACAAATTTGTCAATTTTTGAGTGTATGGAAGTTGATAAATTTGTAATACACCTCTCAGTTGGCAAACATCTTCAAAATGATGGACCTTTACGGAATTACGAAAAAATCTGAAAGATAACTCTAAAGATAAATTTACAGGTTTTTTTAAATTATTAAATATCATTGCAGGAGAAATTAATTTTTTTGAAAAATCTTTCCTCATATAAAATATATTTCTAGTCCAAAAAAAAAAAAAATTGCTTAACAGCTGAATGTTCAGAATCGTTTCATATTGCAAGTCACAAATTTTACGTCTCATTTTAATATATATGAATAAAAATACATTATATATATATGTACAATTATTTTTATTTTTGTTGTAGAAATAGTAATATTTTATGCTGTTTATTCTTATGTTAAGAAATATCATTAAGAACTACGTAAAACTAATATATAAGAAAATGGGTAATCTAAATTAATGACTTCTATTCTCTAATTCTGCATGCATTATTACGGGAATCGAATTGTTTCAAAAATGACCTATACATGAGAAACGCTGAATCATATTGGTAGATTGACCTGACACGCCATAGCTAAAAGGTTTTTGACCCCAGTTGTATACAGAACAATACATGCAATATATATATATATATATTATATATCTATATATATATATATATATGTGTGTGTGTGTGTGTGTGTGTATTCATTTTTCTATCTTAGTTTTAGAAAAAAGTTTTCAAGATGTTTACATTATATCATTATTTTTTATTTCAGTATTCAAAAACCGTTAATATGCGCATTTTGTATCTTTCCCTGTCACTTAGCCGTGTTTTCCATGCTAATTTTAATTTGCTTAAGAAATTTCAGTTTAGATTCCACAAAAGGAGGAAAAAGACTGCAACCAAGTTATTTCTAGTAATAACATCAGATTTGAAACTTAAAATAACGCTCAGAGTCCTATCAGAAAGAGAAAAAAGGTAAATTCTTGCATAAGTTTTCCAATTATTTTGACAATTTATCGTATAATTGAATTAGTAGTACTTTTTTCTCTTCCAATGATATTTTAATGCATGTAATCAACCTTTTCCCGGGTTTTCCCGAATTGAGTCAGGGTAGGCGAAGCGGCGTACTAGCCTGTTTCATCCCTAGTGTAGCTCTTTCACTGTGAAATTTTACACTGTGCAGTTGGTTTTTCCCGAATTATTTCACATGTGCTTTTTATGGTTTCGAATAATTAAAAACTACCACTCGGTGGAGTTTTCTGCAAATGAGGATGACCTTCTACTGAGCAAAACTCCCTTCACTCTTGTCTGAAAGACATTCTTTGGACTACACTCCCCTCCCTCAACAGAGAAGAAAACTAATCCAACACGACAGTGTATTGTTTGTTGCTCAAAGAGAGACAGTAAAGGGAAAAAGGTAAGAAGAGAAACTAGATTTTGCTATCCAGATTGCGATATTGGGTTACGATCAGCACCGTGTTTTCGAATTTTATCATACACGATCCAATTTTGATTAATAATTTCGTTATAATCTATGTAAATGTAAAAGATGTAAATAAAATTTCTACTTCAAGATAAGAGCTAGGTGTTCTAAAGTTTATATTTATAGTTAGTGTGAATTGACTCCAAAGTCTAATGAGTTCTGTTATATAGAAAGTCAACTTTACAAGTAAATTATTCATTTATTTAAATCGATTTTTGTTACATTAAATTTTAGGAAATTTTGGATGTGAATGGCATTATTATTTTATAAAAGATATGTTTGTTTGAAAATAAGCATAAAAAAATTGATATTTTTAGATCCGTAATCCAGAAATAAAATGAACTTAGAAGGGGTTAAATAAATATTTTTTCAATGTGTAAGTAAAACGGAATTAAACACATAAAGCACAATTTATTTTAACTCAAATTCTTACAAAAGACTTTTCCCCCCTGATTTTTTTTAAAAAATATCGGTAGCCATTTTTCTACTTTTCTTAAATGTTATTTTCAACAA
>BMAV01007849.1:42848-55339 GCA_019973955.1 Trichonephila inaurata madagascariensis
TAGTACAAACATTTTTCAAACGTGTCCAAAGTTTATTGGAACCATAAATCTTTTTTCGAAAATAATTCCTAGCAGGGATTTTTTTCTCTTCACAGTTATAATGATTGTCTTTAATGATCAGGCTACTGTTACAAATAATATTTTAATACAATTATCAAAATAAAAGTATGGTATTTGACGGGGCTAATGAGTGGAAGAAATTTTGAAAAATGGAATTTTTGTGGCATTAATATAGAAATCATCCCAACCCCAGAAAGTGCAATCACTGAGAGGGGAAGCGTAAATTTCCATGGGCAAAAAGTAATATACAAGAAAAAGCACGCGCGTGACGACGGGCCTTGCAGCTAGTATATATACACACACGCACGCTCGCACACACATGTTATTTTAAAATAAAAGTAATAAATAAAACTTATTTTAAACTTATTGATAATGCTACTAGTCGACCTTTATTTTTCAAAATTTGTAATTCTATTAAGATCCCTAATATGGTAATAACTTGTTTATTGTTCGTGTTTTTTTTTCCAGCTTTTTCTTGAAAAATAATTATTAAAAATCAGCAAGGGAATAGATTTTAAAATCCATACTAACTTTTGTTTGTAATAACCTAAAAAACATAAATAACTTAAAAATGACTAAAAAATATTAAAAATTTAGTATTTTATAAGAGTTTGTGAAAAAACTTAAAAAATTCCTAATTTTTTTAAAGTTGTAAGATAATGGCTGGTCAAACTGATTTTTTACTTACAAGAAATCAGCTTAATAATATAATCTAAGTATAAAACATAAATTATTTTCTGTTACTGCCTCCAAAAAAACGTTTTCGATATGCAGGGTACTGTGTAGCTAGCTTTAAGCCGCATTCACACCAAGGCAGTCAACGACGAACGTTGAGCGACTAGCCAATCAGAAACTTCATTTCGCCTGAGATGAAGACTCTGATTGGCTAGACGCTCAACGCTCGACGCTGACTACCTTGGTGTGACTGCGGCTTTAAAGTTATTTCCTTTGTATTTGTGTAAGCTTAGTGTGCAAGATGTCATTGTATATGTTACCTTCGTCAGTTGATCTTTCAAAATAGCGACGACCTTCGTCAATTGCTCTCGTGGTGCATTGAAGTGAGCCTTTAAAAAATCAACCCCCAAAAATAAATCTAAAAGATGTGAACTAGATGGCAATGTATAGACTGGTGGCAGAATGTCGTTAACAGAGAATGGAAATGGAAAATTTATGTCTGAATAACATTCCGTTCTTAACTAAGATATTGATTCTTAAGGTAAGTTTCTTCAATACATTGTGGGATTTACTATCCATTTTAAGAGTTAATTGTGAGTAATCTTTTTATCCTCCTATGGGGATTTTGGTATGTAAGATCTGGAGATCTCTGTATTTTCGATATTTTTTCTTCTTTTCTGGCATTTGAAGGATTTTATTAGACTCACACATGCATATTTTTTCTGTAACTTAGAAAATAATAGGTACACTATATCAATTCAGATCCAATATACAAATTTATCTATAGTAGTTTTTTTTTTTTTTTTGGCTCAAGGGCAACATTGTTGAAGTGGAGGATTTTTAAAATTATTGCATTAAATATTTAACTCCGAATATAAGAAAATGCATACATTGTATTATAAAAATAATACAGTTTCATTGATTATAATTCAAAAAAATATAAGTTAAATTAATAATGGCAGTTATATTTCTTGTGTTAATTTCACATCTTCTATATATAGCTGCAAGCACATTTAATTTTAAAATCACTTTAACGGAATAAACGTAACCTATTACACTTTTTTTACAGTTTTTTTTCTTATATTAGAAGTAAGATTTTTTGTTGAAACTCCCATAAGTGTGCTTGCAAGTTATGTCAGCAAACGTGATCTTCATGCACAAAACCTTTGCGAAAAAAAGATATGTTTATTCAGATATAGATAACTTTTTCCCTCCATTCGGTTCTCAGACTATCTTTGTGTGCCTCAAAATAATTCTTTGCGGATAGCATGTAGCCCAAGGATCAATAGTTGCCTTCCCCTGATCTAGGAATATGTAGTGAGTGAGTGTATTAAATAAGTGTTTATTAAATGCCCACTGTGTGTTTGTGTAAAGTTCCATAAGGGCTATAGGCAACAGACCTCATAATTTTGAACCACACTCAAGTGACGCAGACGACACCTGAGCTGGCACTGACCAAACATCCAGACCATGAATATGAGAGAGGACTTTTAACTTCGACAGATTTAACTTCCATCAACACAGTGGGTCTTCAGTGGCAATAGTATTCAATCTCACTTAGTTTGAGCCACTAATCTATGGACTTGGCCACTATAGATCATCGCGCACACTCTAGGTTAAAGTAGCACATATTAAATATATACGTTTCTGATCCATAATGTTCATTTAAATTTTTTTCCTTTTCTTACATTATCGTTGTGTCACATTTTAAACTAGAGCAATAAAAATTTCAAAACTTGCATAAACTTTTGGATTTCAAGTTAACATGTAGTCCGAATGGTATTATCTAAACTGGTTTTAATGTCATTATCATTGTTTTGCGAATTTCTTGTATGGAATCAGTACTTGAACGCTGAGCACTGACATTAGTATTCGCAAATGATTCTTCCACATTGCAACGGTTTGTTGAAACAATGGTGAAACCATGTCACTTCGTGATCCAATTGTATAAAACCATCGATCTCGCATGAATTTCTTCAATAGCTACGGAGAACTGAAAAAAGAGGCTGGCAAAGGTTTAAGATAGGTGTTTGAAGGGAAGATAATTTTTTCAACCGAAGTTCAGATATCTAAAAAGACAACGAAGTAAATTTTTCTCTTTTGTTTGCATATAGTAATGAATGCTTATGGGTACATCTATCATATTGAATTATAACCAAAAATTAATTGGGATCGGATGCCTTGACCAACAAGACGTGACAGAACTGAAATTCAGTCTAATTCAAAAAGGACTCGATGACATTTCATTCGACTTTCAATGAATACAAAGTACTGACTTTAATATTAAGATGAAATGAGTACTGTATCGCCACTGAAATGTAGTAGCAACAAGCTGTGTTTCACCATATACCTTCAACATCAAATGAAAATTTCGAACCTTTCGGATATTTGCCACAACAAAATGAAGCCTCAATTTCAATTATTGATTGTTATTCTGAATCAAACGGTTGACTGAGCACCGCCATTGATGTTAACCCTTTGCAAAGTTACAGTAAGTAAAATTTTCTTATCTAAATTGGGCTAGAGTAGTTTTAACTTGTTATATTGTATTTATTCTTAGCTGTTAGTACGTATACTTGCAGTTTTACTACCGTGACTTTAATAAACTTACTAATGTACTTGGAAATTCCGACTCTCCTTCTGAAATTACAGTATTGGCCTAATTGTTGATGGATAGTCATAGTCAAAAGCCTATGGCCAGTGTTGTCACGCGATTGAATCATGGCTTCAAATAGCATGCTGTGAGCTGATGCCCGTAAGACCTATTGGTTTCCCAATTTTTCACGATAAAATAGGATATATGATATTAGTGTGTCAGCTTGGTTGGATCCTGTTTCAATGCATAGCTTTATAAATTACCATCTTGCCGAATTATTGCCATTATATAGTACAGAAAATTGATATACTAAAACAAGCGGTTGATGCAATTTAGTACCATTTTTTACATCTGTTGTCAAAAATATGAATTAAATTTGGAATTTATGAACAACTCAAATAGCAATCTAAACACTGAAAAGAAATTCGAAAATGTTTTTTTCTTGAAAATAGCCCTAACTTGCTTCGAAATATTTTTATTTTTTATTTTATGAATGTCATGTTTATAAGCAATACGAGGACTAATGGGAAGGAATATCATGATTCTGAACCATTTCAAGTGACCAGGACGATGTTAAAGCTGGAACCACTCTTCGAATTTCCACTCCAAATTAACGTGAGATTTAACGTGCATCGAACATTCTTTAGTGGCTTCGTCACTCGAATTCATAATTCAATTGTAAACACATGTGCACCAATCTCGCAATCATGACCACTTGGGTTTTGCTTTATGTAGAAATTGAACAAAAAATCAAGCAACTCTTTTCGATTTACGTATGATTTTTAATGATTTTTTTTATATTAAGTTAAATCAATAGTGTACTAATCATAAATATCTCACCTAAAAGTTCTTGAGGTAATTGTACTTTCTACAGGTTTATATAATCATTGATATACTATATGATCGAGACCTCTGGATTGTAATGAATTGGGACATATTTTTTGAAAATATTCTTTCAAAGTTAAAATATAGACTGGATTTTTTTATATATATTTTAACACCTTGTTTTCTGTTTGAAATAAATTTGTATTGAAAGTATGTATTTGGTTCTGCAAAGAAATTTTTTCTCATGAGATTAACGTTAATGTGTTAAAATTCATATTTTTATCATAAATTTTATCAAACAAGATGACTCAAATCTGTCTCATTTTGTGATTAACATACGGTGGCTTACTTGATAAATTTAACTTTCAACATAAATAATTAATTATCTAGAAATGCAAACATGTTTTTATTTTTAAAAATAACAAATGGTTTAATTTAAAGTAAAAATAAAAAGCAATCAACGGAACACTTCCAAAATGAAAAGTTTCACATTAAAAAAAAAAAAAAACATATGCAAATTTGCACCTCAAAAAGTTGAGAACTCATCAAAAAAAGTTTTGTAATACATCGCATACAATAAAATGTCAATATTTAGTTGCCTGTCTTATAGCTTTTATAATGACACGTAAAAGCGGTGGTAACGATTCAACCAACTTTTTGGTGGCATCTGAAGATATATTGTCCCTTTCTTATTCTAATACTTGTTTTAATTGAGTTTTGTTTCTAGTTTTGTATTTTCGGACCATTGTTTCAAGTGTAGCCAACAAAGTTTCAACGACAATGATGTCGGGGACTGTGGTGATGTGTCTAGTAGCTGTTTACAATAAAAATGAAGGAACATTTTGATGTTACGAGTGCCGTGTGTTTGGGGTCATTGTCTTGCTGAAAAATGAAATTTCCGTCTAAACCCAAATTTTTAGCACTTTCTTTAGACATCCTACTAACCCCTATGGATCATAATGCCAACTATAAAAACTAAATTTTATGCCCCGGATGAAGCCATATAACTCCAAAACATGACGGAACTACCACCATGTTTAACTATAGGACGTAAATGTTTTGGATACAAAGTGTTATTGGGCTTTTTCCATATGGTGAGGCTATCAATGCCAAAAATGCTGAATTCACTTTCATTACAAATTAAAACTTTCTTCCAAAAGTTATAGGTCTTCAATTGATGGGTTTTTCCAATTTTCAAGTGTTTCGTTTGTTTTTTTTTCTGGACGGTTTCTTTCTAACAGCTCGACTTTTATATACAGCTTGTCAATTTACATTTCTACCAGCTTTAGCACTTGCACTTATGCTTGTGATTTCAGAAGTTTCAGCCGCATGTTTAACTACGTTGTTTTAGATTAATCTTGATTATTTTCAAAATTTTCCATTTTATGATATTACTCAGAATATTTTTAAATCCCATTTTACATTAATTTTAATCAATCCTCTATTTTAAACTTTACAATGATTTTCTGTACACAAGTGTGAATTTTACCTACAATTTTAGCTATTTCACGATACGCATATTTCCTTTAAATAATCTTAATACTAAATTCTATACAATAGTGGTATCTCTTCGATGAGCGATTTTCCAATGAAATGTGTTGCTTTAAGTTCATCTACTAAACTTAATCTCACAAAAATGATCATTTAATCTCTGTGTAAGATAAAATTACACAAAATTAAATTAAAATAGCAGTCAAATTATTTAGAGGCAGTTAAATAGGTTTTTCAAGTGCATTCTTGATTTTTTGAGGTAAAAATTTTGCTTATGTTAATTAAAATGTTTCTGAAGCTTTTTATTTTGGAAGGTTTTCGTTGATTATACTTTATTTTTACTTGATTAAACCATTTGTTATATGTAAAAGTAAAAACATTTTTGCACGTATCGGTTTTGTGTTATGTTGAAAGTTGAATTTATTATGTAAAAGGTGTATTTTCTCGTATGTTTGTGATGCTGTAAATGTTTGGAATGCCTACAAATAAACATATTTAATGGTTATTACAATGTTATCTCAAAATCTCGAGTTAGAAGAACCCAAAGTTTAAAATATAACTCAGTTGCTTAAATTTCTCTAATTTTTATTTGATTATTATCTACCTTAGATTTTTTGCTACATTTTAACGAATCATCAAATTATAGGTATTAACGTATCATATATATCGTTCAAACATTTCGCCAAATCAAAAGACGTCGCAAATTTAAAAAAAATACAGCCAAGTCTGTCATTGTCATTTTTGGAATAAATCATGTGACTGTAGTAGCCTACTGGTTATTTTCTCGAAATAGTATCCAGAGTGGCACGGGTTCGAATCATGGTGCCACTGAATATACCTCTACCGTATAGAGGGGCAGATGCACTTTAAATCTGTCGGGGCCCAAACGTCTCCCTTTGGGTTGATGTGGAAGTAAGGAGAGAGTGGTGCCAGCTCATGTGTCGTTCTCATCACCTGGCCTTGGTCTTCAAAAGACCTCGTGTAGTTGAATAGAGAGACGTTAATATTCACCCACTCATCCCACTAAAGTTACGTCGTGAAGAGGGACCTATGCTTGTTTAATCTGTCGACGCTCAAATTCCTCCATTTGAAGTGATGTAGCAGTTTGGAGATTGGGTGCCAGTTCAAGTATCGACCTTGTCACTCGACCAAGGATCCAAAATTTCGAGGCTCGTCACCAATAGCCCTCGTGTTGCCTTATATTGTAAGGCTTATATACTTTCGCTTACTCATTTTAAAATAATTTATAATTTACACTCTGTAACTCTCTAGTTATTATATAGTAGATTTTCTTCTAACAGGAAAGAATACACAAACACATGTAGACCCTTAATAATATTGAATGAAAGTTCACCCAAATACAGGGATTCCCAACATACAGGATTCGATGAATCTGAAGTAAACGCATGTTCTTAATTTGTTCCCCGCCTTGTACCAGCACCATCGTGGGACATGGTATCAATATGAGAACCTAATCCTGTGATAGCATGGGGTTTGGAATGATATATTAATAGACATTCCCCTTAGTATTGCTTGAAGTGCTGATCATCAACATTTACTGTCCTTTACATTTGGCGTGTGTGGAAATATTCATGTAAATGTCTAGCATCGCTCTTTCACCTAAAGCGTTAGTGAACGTGTTAAGCGCCATCGTTCACTTTCAATGAAGGTACATGTGTTATTTACATATTTATCGAATTATTTGCTTAATTAAATACTGCGCATCGATTCTGAAATGCCTATTCTCCAGTCTAGATGTCGTGGGTGTTTCATAATTTTTTTTTTCATTTACCATACGTGTCTTAGATCTTAGTAAAGAGGGTCTCCTAAAATGTCTTGGTGATCCCCACGCCGATCAATGCGAAAGCGAATAAAATGCAACTTTCTGCAAAGCATGAAGAAATAAATTTACTTACATCAAATGTTACTACTTGCGACATGGCTTCTCAATTTTTAAATGTTTGTGATCCGATTTTCAGTTATAGCTTTCATTTCGCCTCCATCATTCAACAGCTATGTATTAAATGCAATAATAATATACCGGGTGGTTAAAATCAAAGTTACACTCTTCAGAGGCCTGTAGAACCTGTTCTGCGTATTGGATTGTGATGAGATTTGGAATATATGCTATATAGACCATGGGGAAAAATTATGCAATAAAAATAGTTCAAAGTTTGTCCACCAGGTGGCTTTTATCGGATTTTTTCTGCAAATTTGTAAAACCTATATATAAACTTGCAATCATAGACAGGGAATTATTCAGCGTGCGTTTATCATCGTTAATTATTCCTGCTTTACAGGAACGACACTGCTTGCAAACCACTAGTCTTATGCAAGATTGAACAACTCCTCGTATTGGACACCAAGTAAAAGCCATGCTTAGTGCTAACTTTGGAGATAATCGTGATTATTGAGATACTTTCCGGATTTATGGGCTTCTTGCTCACCCGACATAAATCCCTGTGATTTTTGGTTGTGGGGATTTCTAAGAAACCGTATTTGTAGACGAGGAATCAGGACATTACCTGATTTAAAAGCTAGCATTATACCGCATGTGGCTGAAATCCCTCGTGAGTTGCTTCGTGCTGCCATTGAAAACGCTATAATGCGCTTTCAACACGTTATTGATTACAATGGAGTACAAATTGAACTTATTCTGTAATTGAATAAATTTTAAAGATTCTAACATTATTTTGTCCTTCTTTGGGCATCACATTTCCTCCTAGTGATCAAATTTTGAACAATTTTTTTAATTGAAACCTTTCCCCATGGTCCATATAGCATATATTCCACGTTTAATCAAAAATCCGAAAAGCACAGAAGGGATTCTACAGGCTTCTGAATGGTGTAACTTTATTTACAACCAACCGGTACTTCGATGCTTAAGGTATCCGACTACGTTCCAAACCTTGATTTTGCAAAAGCGTATAAATGGATAATATTTATGATATTTAGTGTCACTTAGATTAGAAAATGTATATAAAATTATTTTAAGAATAGTATTACAATAAAAAATTATTTTACAATATTCTGTCAAAAAAGGAAGATACAGACTAATTTTCAAAACATTCTCCTTTTTCAAAATGTCCTCCTTTTGTGAAAAATGCTTCTATTATAATAATATTGTGCCTGTGTATATAACTCAGACCACTGTACAGAGGCTCAACTAGAATTTTTGAAATATATAACTAAGAAGTGGGTTTATCCATGTTTTACGACAACAGAGGGGAGAAATTTTAAGAAGAAAACGCCAATAATTATATATATATATATATATATATATATATATATTTCACATAGTTGTAACTCTGAAAATAATGGGAATTTTTCAAAATTCATAGTTGGGCCTCTGTACAGAGGTCTGAGCTATATACAGGCAAAATATTATTATAAGAAGCAGTTTTCACAAAATGAGATTTTGAAAAAAGGTTATTCTCTCTAAGTTAATTTTTTGCCGAAATATTGTACTTAAATAATTTTTTTTTGTCAAAATGTCCTTAAAACAATTTTATGCATGTATTCTAATCCAAGCGACACTAAATATCATGAAAATTATCCATTTATGTGCCTTTTTAAAATCACGGTTTTAAACGTAGTCGAATACCTTAAGCTACCATGCGAATTTTATTATGAACTCTGCACAAATTATACGTACTATATTTTGTATATAAATTTGAATATGACAAGCCAATGGAAGTGACCAGTAATTACTAAACATTTTTTTTTTTTGAAAATTTAGTATTGTTAAATAAATTATCAAATACTTTTGGCGTATTGATACATTTATAAGTATCTTATATTACTGTGAATATTTATTTTATTTTTTTATTATGCCGGAATGTATTTTACCTTGTTTCCTTTCAGTAATTTGATAACTACTTTAAATGTTTTCTTTTCTAATTTCTTGAGAAGCGCGCCCCTCAGTTTGAGAAACGCTGACTTAAATGTTTTAATAAGGTTAAATGATGTTTAACATTTGCAAAGTTGCACCTCCTGAACCAGATTTTACTTTTGATCTTTTTAACTTCCTATATTTCAAATTCTTCCTCAAACTAGATATCTAACAACGAAAGAAAATATTCTAAGTATCGCTTAAGAATTAATGCGACACAAATGCAAGTCTCGGCTGTAAGCCTCGTTACTCATCATTTCAGGCTTAAATAATGCAGTTTCAGAACATAAAAGTTATTAGACTTGGCGGAAAATGTGCGCTATTTGGTGTCTACGCGTATAGTTATTCTGCGCTATTATGGTCGTTAATATATCACAGTATTATATTTCAAGACACTGAATAATTCAAAGTACTTTTTGTGCATCCAGTGTGATTTCAAAGCATATCGCGCTTCGAAATATGAAATTTATCACTAAATTAATTTAATAAAAAAAAGTAAAATGAAAAAAGTCACTTTCTACTAGGGTAAACAAAGAAAATTTTATTTTAGTTACTTTGTATTAATATTTACAATTAATATAAATATGTATATGCATATGACAAAATCACAATATTAAGTCACAAAAGAGAAAGCGATTTTCCTTGTAATTTTCCATTTTCCTTTCAATAAATACTTTTGAACTATTTTCGTATGTTTGTTACTGTTTATTCATTAATTAAATTGCAGTATTCTAAGAAAATAGTATATCAATAAAGAAATCGCACTCTCACAGAATTTAGGACTTCCCAGGTAGGATTCAAACTTTGGATTAGAAGTTCAAAGAACGCTATACATTGCGCTACAACAGCATATATAGAAAGGAAAACGAAAAATTTTCCTTTCTATATATGCTGTTGGACTATTGTTGTTTATATTCATGCATTTTTTAAATTTAATTAATGAATTAATATTTGAAAACACTGCATTAACATAAAGTGTCATATACTAAAATTTTAAAAAAATGTATTTGAACTTGAATGTGTGTGTGGATGACTAGAAAGTATTTTATTAACGATTAAAAATTTGATCGAGATATAAATATTGGGAGAGAGTGAACTAAGATATGAACTGAATTAGCACATCTGTTCTCTCACAAAGTGAAACGTTTTAAACTTGAAATTAACACGAGAGAGAAGGCACGTACTCAATACTAACGCTAATAGTACCAAAGGGTGATGGAGTCAACCCAATCATTTTTTTGTTTTAATTATTTTTATTGTATGCAATAAAAATCGTAATTCCAGTGAATAATTTAATTAAGAGAAAGTTTACTTATTTACTTTTAAGAGCACTTTTTTATTTTTCTGATAATTTGAGAAAAACAATCAAACAAATGATCAAACTGAATCAAAATGTTTCAAATGTGCGTGTTTTTAATAAAAGGCACACAAATCACGCAAACAGTTTTCACTTACAGTACAGGAATGATATTTGCAGGCAAATCTCTCATATTTTTTTCAAACTTATTGTAATTTTATTGTCCTCTGATAATTTACAAATATATATATGTTGAACTGTTTCTTGCACTGAACATTTTTTCTTTTGGACAGGAGGCACTGCGTCTTCTTGTGGTACACTTTTGGCTTCATATCTTTTTTGATTGATTTTTTAAAGTAGTATATTTGAACATTTTCCTTTCAACCCGAAAGTTTCCTGTTCATTTTCCTAAAATTTACTTTCGCTATCATGATTAATATCCATTATTTCATTAGGGTCTTCCTTTACTTGATCCATTCCAGTAGAGATCACACATGTTCAATTTTTTTATATATATTCTGTTCATTTACATTTATGAACCATTAATGAGTCGTACAACAATCAAAACCACTTAGCCGTTCACAGGCGAAAATGTACCTTATTAATAGAAAATTTTTTACATTAAAAGTGGTTGCACGTGGAACTCAGTTACCACAAATACCTTAGGACTGTAAAAAAACATTTGTTATTTCCAAAAAAGCAGGGAGGTATGTGACAGATATATTTTTGTTCCTATGAAGACTGTAATATAAAAGGAAACCGCATGACCGTTCTCGGGTTAAGGTATCCTGCTTGAGACAACTTTTTTTTAAAAAAATGGAGACATGGAGTTTTTTTGTGTGGTTTTTAGATTTATTTAGTACATTTTAAGAAAAAAAGGCTAAAATTAAGAGAAATAAATTATTACTACTAAAATGGGAAAAATAACATAAATGGGGCCTACTCTGTACAAATAGTAAATGAACAAATTCTCAATTTTTAATTCTGATAACTTACTTTGCTATTCCTTTTTGAAATGACCTACAGGATAAGAGATATTTTAAGTTTTACCAAAACTACAGCTTTTTATCTTAGTTATTATATGAACTTGCTTAAAAAACAGTGATCATATTCACATAAAGAGTAATTTTGTAATAAAACTGTGATTAATAAATCTGAAGGCTAAAACAATTTTTTGGTTATACAGAGCATACACAAAAAATTTCAGCAAATAATTTTAATAACTTTTTGAGCAATCACTGTCCCCGTTGGAACTTTTCTAAAAAAAACACACACATTTCGAGTAAAACGCATTTTAATGTTTGACATCTTATCTAAAGTTACGGCATCTGCTTTTACTAAAACACATGTAGTTTTTGTTCTAGTGAATGGGAAAATAAAACATTGGTATTTATATAAAACTAATAAGAGGGCTTATAAAATAAAATCATAAAAATAGTCATTTTTTTTTAAACAATCGTGATTTTAGGGTAGATGGATACCGTAAGAGCGGACAAGAGCTATGTGGGCCTACTTTTTAAGAAATCTTGAATAAAATTTAAAGTAAATTATCAAAGTGAAAAGTATCTCGTAGAGAGGAAACTTAATTTCAATCCAGTAAATGAAAAATGTATAGATTTTAATATTAGATTCAAATTTTTGTCAATAACACATAA
>BMAV01007850.1:18683-89033 GCA_019973955.1 Trichonephila inaurata madagascariensis
AACGACGTTGCGTATTTCGCACGAAACAACAAGCCTTCAATTAGACGGAAGTCGCTGGAACAATTCTCACATATCATCGCATTAACTGAGTTATCTTCCGGGTTTTCTAAATATCTATAGATATGACCTAATTCTGGATCATTCTTTTGCCCTGTTATTAACTGTTCTCGGGACGTAAGTACTAAATCTCTGATTACTGCACAATTAACTTTCTCTCCCATTATACTTTCAACCGGGTTTCTGGATAAAACATCCACCACCGCATTTTGAGTTCCAGGTCTATGTTCCCAATCTATATTAAATTCTGCTAATTTGAGTGCCCATCTGATCATCCTACTCGACAAATTTTTCCCATGAGTTAAACGTGTTAAATCAGCGTGATCAGTAATAACTTTAATAGGCAGTGATCCTAAATATGTTCTGAATTTATTCAGCGCCCACACTACTGCTAAACATTCTCTCTCGGTTACCGTATAATTCCTCTCAGCATTGCTCAGAGTACGCGAAGCAAATACAACAGGTTCCTGTTCTTGATTAAGAACCGCTCCCACACCTATTGAACTTGCATCTGTAAATAACTCGAAAGGCTTTTTGAAATCCGGCAATTTTAAAACTGTCGCCTTTCTTATGGCCGCCTTGACCGCGTCGAATGCCTTCTGCGCCTCAATGGACCAAATTATTTTTTTTTTTAATTTTCGTTTAAGATTATAAAGGGGTTCGCAAAGATCAGCATAATTTTTAATAAATTTCGCGTACCACTGGGACATACCCAAAAACTTGGATACCTCCTTTGAATTACGCGGTAGTTTCATCTCAAGTATGGCTCGAACCTTTGTCTCATCCGTTTTGATTCCTTCCTTACTAATAATCAATCCTAAATACTCCAGTTCATCACACAACCAAATCTACATTTTTCCTTATTTAAGGTCACAATCCTGCAGTTTGTAATAACGAAAAAACTTCCCTTAAATGCTCAACATGCTAACGGAATGATGGAGACGAGATAATAACATCGTCGATATAAACATTCACAAACCTCCCTATCACCGGTTTCAATATGATCTCTATCGCTTTTTGAAAATTGGGAGCCACTCCTGATAAGCCAAATGGCATACACCGAAATGCGTAGGTACCACTTTTTACTACGAACGCGGTCTTAACAATATCATTGGGGTTTACTGCCATTTGAAAGTACCCACTTCTTAGATTAAGAGATGACGTTATTGTTGTATAAGGGATATTCATCATTAAATAATCTATTAACGGTAAAGGATAGCTTGGATACTTCGTGACGGAATTACATTTCCTATATTTAACCGCAAATCTATATGCTTCCAGATTATCCGGTGGTAACCCATTATTTTTCTTACATAACACGACAGGTGATGCGTACGGGGATTGAATTGGAACTATGATTCCTTCTCGTAACATTTTCTTAATGTGGAATTCGAGTATCGCTGGTTTTTGCCGATCATACCTGTATGGCCTGGAAACAACCTGTGGACTATCTCCCGTATCAATTTCATGGTATAAAACATGAGTAAGACCTGGTTTGTCTGAGAACAATCCCTTAAAACTAATAAACAAATTTTGTAACTTCTGTTTTTGCTTATCCTCCAACTTTCTCTTAGACAGATCTATTTCTACATTTTCTTCCTCAATTGTTTTAACCACCTTATCTATTTGCGAATCGGGAATCTTTAACGATTTTCGATCAAAGTCTAAAACAATCCTTGATCCACTTATGAAATCTTCCCCAAGAATACATGGGTATTCCAAATCCGTCAACACATGAAACAACCAAGGTTTTTCAAACTCCCTAATTCGAATATTTAATTCTACAATTCCTATATTTTGACATTTCGCTCCCTGTGCTGTGATCACCTGAGCACGCGATTTTTTTACTTGCATATAAAAAAAATATTTTATATATATTTCCTCAGATATAAATGATTTCTCCGCTCCAGTGTCCCATAACACTTTCAAAAATGTGTCATTTAATAAAATAGGAACATATGGAAGTTCCACTGGAGATATACATATCGCAGAAAGTTTAATCGGTATATCCACTGCCGAGTTCTTTTGATTACTTTGAACCTCATTAACTTTCAAAACATTCAATCGTCCCCTTTGCATCATATCGCCTCGACTGAAATAATCACTCGAACCCCTATTTCTGCGGTCCCCTCTATTAAAATTATCATTTCGATCTCTCTCTCTAAATTGGTATCCCCTTTCGTTGAATCTGCGGTCATTGTTCTGAAATCTATTCCTACTCTCGAACCACTTATTTCCTTGACGGCCATTCTCATATTTACCCCTATAATCATTTCTGCCATTATTTGGTCTACGCCCAACTTCTGAATTTCTCCAGTTTCTACAGTGACCATCAACATTAGACACCCTTTGCTCATTTCGACCCCGTCTTTCTACATTATCACTATTCTGCGAACCCCGCGTTGATTTGCAAGAATACCACTCTTCAAATTTAGCCAAGATTTCCAAAAGTTGTACCGTGTTTTGTGGATTTCGATCCTTCACACAGTCCTGAACTTGTGGTTCGAGTCTAACAAAAATGTGATCTACCAAGTCCGCCTGCGACATCCCTAGTTCTCATTTTTGGTGCAATTTTAATAAATTGTAAACCAAATCCGTGGGCTCCTGATTCCTTCCCTGCTGAGATGCATAAAACCTCGTCTCCAAATCTTTCTTATTTCTTATGACGGGGAGTGCTTTTGATAATTCTGCTTTTAGCTGCGTGAAATCCATGGCAGTATCCTGCATTAACACTGATCTGAATATCTGATACCAATCTCGGGCCCTTCCTCGGAGATGACCTTTCAAATAAGCAAATGCTAAATAGCTAGTTATTTCTAGTAATTTTATTTGATTGTCTATGGTTTCCAAAAATTCGGTCACGTTTTCCGACAAGGAAAAGCACACTTCTGGTAAAATACCAAACCCACTCGAGCTTCCTACCCCGGGGTCATATAAATTAAATTTGGTTGGGCGCCAATGTGATATGGCCCCCCTGGGGTGACCATATCTTTGATTGTCAGCGTGAGCTAGAGATGTGGGATTCTCAAAATGAACAGACATTTTAAATTCTTAATATGACTTTATTAAGAATATAACTTAAACGTCTAACAATTTAGATAAGTTTATATAAGCGAGAATCTAGAATAAACCAAACACACAGTGATAGTTAAACCGAATCGCGTAATTTAGACCACTTTATCTAAATAATTATATTATCCGCCTACTCTCTCTGCTGATAATATTATAAGTCCTAATATCAAATAATCAGTCCTACCTTAATCTAAACTAAGATTCAATCACTGTACGGAAACGTCTGGGCATGCGTGCAATGGTATGCACCTTGTAGCAATGGCTGGGTAACCCGGTAATTTTACGATTGGCTGTCAATTCACGCTCGTATCTCTTCCAAACATAACATTCATCAAATTGCCATCCTGCTTACTGAAACTTCTGTTCTTTTAAAAAAGCTATCTTATTTGCATTTCTTATTCGCATTTTGCTTCTTGGATTTTGGTGGGAAACGAGTTGCCATTAATCTTGGCCGTCAAAGAACCCAGAGGTTATGTTAAAGAAAAGACGCGTGAGCCCGTCACAAGCCGTGTAAGGTTCGCTCTGTGTCTTTAAAATGTTTAAGGTGATTGAATTGACCGCCAAGTGTGAGATACGGTCTGTTATCCGTTTTTTGACTGCAAGAAACATGTCGTTTGCAGACATTCATCGCCAAGTAACAGAAGTGTAGGACACAGAAGCAATGAGTGACAGCAAAGTTCAAAAATGGGTCAGAAAGTTTAAAGATGGGCGAACAAACGTCCATGACGAAGAACGTTTAGACCGGCTCACTGTAATTACTGATAATTTAATTCCAGCAGTTGAAACAAAAATTCGAGAGAACAGGAGATTCAAGATAAACACTCTTTCATTGGAATTTCCCGACTTTTCTCGGTCACTGGTGTACAAAATTGTGACTGAAGACCTCAACTTTAAAAAATTGCGTTCTCAGTGGCTACCCAAACTACTCACAGCGAGAGGTTTTCCATTTCATTGGTCTTTTTAATTCGTCACGAGGAAGAAGGGGATGACATGTTGAGTCGAATAATTACTGCAGATGAAACATGGGTATCCTATATCATCCCGGGATCAAAGCAACAATCTATGGAATGGCGGCACACATCCTCTCTCGTCAAGGTCAAATCCAAACAAACGCTGTCAATGCGCAAGATTATGTCAACAATGTTCTGGGACCGGCGTGGTGTTTTACTGGTAGACTATATGCCACAAGGAGCAACGATCAACTCAGGTGCCTATTGCGCAACTCTACAGAAGCTCTGAAGAGCATTGCAAAACAAAAGGCACGGCATGCTGTCAAAAGGTGTTTTGCTCCTCCACGATAACGCAAGGCTGACACTTCTCGAATGACTCGGGAGTTAATTGAATCTTTTGGGTGGGAGGTTTTGGACCATGCACCATACAGCCCCGAACTTGCTCGGAGCGATTTCCACTTTTTCTGGTACTTCAAACACAATCTTGGTAGGAAGCATTTCAGTGACAACGAAGAAGTGAAAGCGGCCGTGAAGTCTTGGATGTCCAACCAGGCTGCAGACTTCTTTGGAGAGGGTTTTCAAAACTTAATTCTAAGGTATGACAAGTTCATCAATACACTCGTCAACTATGTAGAAAAATAGGCAAAAGTATGTACAATCCTATAATAAAGGTTTTTGAAACAAAATATTGTCGCTATTTTTTTTAAGCAAACGGACCTTACTTAAAAAACCGCCCTCGTACTTAAGCTAGTAACAGCCTCCGGACAGCAGTGATCACTTTTGTCTATTGGTATGTTACGAGCTTACGAATCAATAGGTCGCGAGTTCTGTCCTCCTGATAGACACTACTTTAGACCAAAGCAGCTGAACTCTAAGTGATGTTCCTCGAGGGGCAACGCTGTGATTGGAACTGATAATAGCGACTAACGGCCAGGGCCGATCCTAGGGTATCGGCCGCCCTCGTGCAAACACCTAATATGCCGCACCCCTAGAGAACTTTTCATATTTTGACTAATACTTAACATTGACGTTAAAAAATCATCTACTTATATAGGAATAAAAAGTAAAACATATTAATAAAATTTCAAGTGTAGAACTTCATTTTTTGGCAAGGTAATGAGATATAATAATGAGTTATAAAATGCTTTAACAAAATAATAAACTCTCTAACAAAAATATAACCTTTAAAATAAAAATAAACATTTTATAATTATAAATTCAAAACAAGACAATTTACTCAAAAAATATAATCTAATAAAAATATAAATACTAATTCACAAATTTCGTAAAACGAAAAGTATATAAATCAATCCTCTTACTAAGGCTAAGTAATAAACTACACCGTAAAATCCGGTGTATAACGCGCACTTTTAACTCAAAAAATAAGATCGAAATGTACGGTTGAGCCTTATACGCCTGGTATGAAAATGAGATTTGAAAATACAAAAAAGATGAGCATAGAAAAAGATCAGACTCTTACATATAACGAAATACTGTTTCTGTGAAAGAAATAGCATTCCTTATCAACTTAAAGGGTTGTAATTCTGAAAGTACACTATTTTTTATTAAAGCTTGGAATAATATTTGAATAAATGACTTCAAAACACAAAATCATTGCGCACATGCATTTCAGGTTTCTTCGTAAAAATGGGTGTGCGTGTTATACGGCGAATAACAGGCACACACAGGTAGGGGCACGTTATACGCCAGATTTTACTGTAACTATAAAATAACTTTTCTGGCTTTCTGAGAAGCAAATTTGTTAATAGTTTCGGTTAAATCAGTTTTTTCTGAGATTTCGGATTCAATTGAGACTATGGCCAAACTTGAAAGCCTTTCTTGTGTCATATTATTTCTCAAGTAATTTTTAATGATTTTTAATTTAATGAAACTTCTTTCATCGGAAACTACAGAAACAGGTTATGCTAAAAAAAATCTTCATGCTAGAGCGAAATTGGGAAAACAGGGAATAAGATCATTTTACACTATAATTTCTAATATCTCAGTTGACTGTTTTTTACCAGGAAAAATATCTTTGAATGAAGTTATTTCATTGAAGAGCTGTATACCGTCTATATCTTACATTGGAATTTCATTTTTATTTTCTCTTATTGTTCCAGCAATAGGTTTTCTTTTCAAAACTTCATCTGAAAGTGGATAAGATGTGTACCAGTTGTCTCCTTTAAAGTCACGTTCTTCCCAAATGTTTATGTGTCTATACATATATAAAACATGCATTTCTAACTGTGTCTCCCTTTTCTAAATCTGGATCGATTTCAGTGGAGGAATCATACTTGCTGTTATACTCTACATCATTTGATTCTTCCTCATCATAATCACGAACAGAATTTCTTCATCCGAAAATACTGTTGTACTATATCTGTTAAATACTTTATCTATTAAATTACTTAAATATCACATTTCTTAATCATAACTACAATAATACGCCATAGTATAAGGAAGATTTAAACCGTGCTCATGCATTCAGAACTGTAACGGCGATTCACGCGCAAGGTATGACATACCCGAAGAAGCGGTATCCAAAAATATATATTTAGAATTCGCCTACAAGCTAAGGCCCCTCAAAGGATATGACCTTAAAGTCAGCTACACGAGAAACTATCAATTTTCCAAAAAAGGTTTAGAAGGAGCGTTGAAAAAAGGTAGACGGTGGGTATGACATATCCTGCGTGGGAAGTGCCGGGTTAAAACTGAGAAAAGATCTCTGACCTGATGCATTTTATATCGGTATAGTTAAAAATATTTTTAAAAGTATCTCTACATTAGGGAAAGTCGAGACCACATTTCTTTTGAAACTTCGATGCTTGCACAAAGCCTCGGGTCTTCCCGAGAGACGATTTCCGATTCCGAGTCATATAATTTATTTATCTGTAGCAGTGTGGAAGGAATTTCTGTGACTGCTTGAAAATAAAGTTATAAATTTTGGATTAAAAATAACTAAATTCTTTTTTTAATCGAATCTAAATTTTCAAACTTTTTAAAGTTTTCTATTTATTATTACAAAATGTAAATTTTTTTCTTGAAATATTTAGAAAATTAAAATAATAATCTTAAGCTTTTTAATTATTTTATCAAACTCTCAAAAAATTACATTTAATTTTTTTTTCAAATTTTCTGACTGAATTATGAAATTTCTGATTTAATACAAACATATTTTGTTTAATTAATTGTTTGTTTAAACATATTAGTTTCATTTCTAGAAGAAAACGTAGATTGGCTTCCAGATTACTTATTCAAAATTATTAAAATATCTCCACCAAAAGTAAGCTTTCGAAAATTCTAAGGTTTTTTTTAAAAAAAAACTAGAAACACAATCACAATACTCTGAATTTGTAGTTTCCTTTTAAAGTTTTTAAATATAGGTAAATAAAACATTAATATTATTATTATACTTGTTTTTTTTTAAATATCGTAGTACTTTGAGACTAAGGAGAACAATAAAACATTTCTAGAATAATTTGAAATTTCTAAGATAACTCAAAACTTTTTGGCAAAGGCCGCAATATCACTAAAGAAATTTAAAATTTTTTTAACTAAATTTGTATCTTAATTACATTAAAAATTCTCAAGATTATACAACCTTACTACTTATTGAAAAATTTTTCTCATTTCTGTTTTGTTTGGAGAGAGAGAGAGAAATCACTTATCCACTTTTTAAATTGTGTTTATCATATTTTTGTTTCTGTAATGCATTTTGCTATCACTTTAATTAAATAGTTTTATACTACTAGGAGCAACTAAAAAAATATTACCTATATTTTTCGACATTTATTATTGTTCTGTAAAAATAAACCTTTCATTAAATGCTTTTTATAAGAAATTTCTGCAATAGTTCTGACATTCTTATTGTTGCCTTTTTTAAAGATTTTAAATATCGCTATACATTGTTAAAGTTGAATTTTGATTAACTTTATTAGAAGCATACAGAATGCTATACAATATTTTAAAGAAATTATACGATTTTAATGTATTTTTATAATTAATTATACACACATAACTAATAATAATTTGCATTAAATATTCTTTCAAATTGTCTGGACATAAGATCTTAACCAAGAAGGTATTGTGCAAATAACTTTTAAAGTAGCAATAAATACAAAAAGAAAAAAGAATTTGTGCTTTTCAAATTCAATCTTACAAAATAATGGTTCTCTTAGCAAGTCTTAGAGTATATTAGAAAAATTATATATGTGTTTATTTCACATGTTACCTCAATAAAAAGAACAAAAAATGTGTGTTTATCATTAAGTAAACATAACATACTTTATTTCTTTGAAAATTCTTTTCACAGTTTGAAGCAATTTAAATTAAATATTTAGAAATTATAGATCGTTTCATTTATTACTAAACAAAATTATCGTAATACGTTTTATGATTACAAACAAAATCATCAAAATAAATATAACTATGTTTTATTTCAATGTCGCTCTTTTGTTAGGATCCTTTTAAGTATGGTAAATAATTTATGAATGTACTCAAAGGCTCATTAGTGTTTTGTATTTTAAATGAACTACTACCATTTTTCATAAGTGACTAAAGGAATTATTTTTATACGAGAGGCAAATATAATATCCTTTCATTTGAATTACAATGCTAGTTGAAAATGTTTTAAGAAGATTACGGTACATTCAAGCTACGAAAACATACACTTAAGTATGTTAATCAACATGAAAGTATTCTATGAAACTGATGATAGTTATTTATATTTATATAAATAAAATCTCTCGGGGCAGCCTGTAACCCCTAGAGAGCGCGTCCCCAGGTGATGGATTGGGGAATACCTCCATAGGTTATACTATGGGTGGTAGGAGGGAAATAAAATACCTCCCGCGGACCAACAGGTAGAAGTCCAACCTCTCCTGGCACTGGCACCCACTGTGACAAGTGTAATACCATGTGATTTTAGACTGAATGCTACCGCGTCCGGGGCAGCCGACGCGCCGTGTTTTGCAGTCCGGGGCATGCCTACAAGTGTACTATGAGGACGCTAAATATTCTCCAACTAAACATCAACGGAACCCAGAAAAAATTGGATGAACTCTCCTGCATCCGCCATGAGAACAATATTCACATTGCAAGAAACAAAGCTCAATCAAAACCTCAAGCTTAACGTCAAGGGATACACTACAATCAGAAAAGACCGAAGAGGTAATCCGGGAGGAGGACTTGCTTTCCTCGTGAAGACCAACAATTAAGTACGAAGAGATCACAACCTCCCTGGAGACTCCAGAACTGAAGCACATGCTATCAACATCTTGCTGCCAAAGTGCTCATTAACCATCATAAATGTCTACCACCCCAACGATTCTGAATTGGATGCAGATCTGATTAAACTCCTCGCCTCGTGCCTCTCCGATATTAAAATCCTACTTGGAGACCTTAATGCCAAAAAGCCTTCGTGGGGGAAGTCCTCTACTTGATAGCAATGGAAATGAAGTCGAGGATCTGCTACTTGACTTAAATCTGTCAACATTAAACACAGGCGAAATTACCTACCTCTCAAAATCCAACGGCGCGACATCAGCAATTGATATCACTGCAATAGACCTTCAACACATTGCTGAGTGGAGGGTAGTCATGTCTGCCATCATCCCAATCATCACCATTATCAACCTTGAAGTTGAACCCGCACCCCAAAACAACAACTCTTGGAATTTTCGCAAGGCAAACTGGGATAAATTTACGGATGATCTTGATTCCTACTGTTCTCAGATTACTGATTTCAATAACTTAGAAATTCTTGTCCAGTCTTTCAACAGAGGTGTCCAAAAAGTGGCCAAACTCTCCATACCAAGAAGAAAGCGAAGGAACGATTGGATGCCGTACTGGAAAGACCATAACATTGATGCATTAATCCACGAAAGAGACTCAGCCTGTAATGACCTCGAGAACAACAATGTAGAAAACAGAAGAAAGTTTGATGACATCTGCCATAAAGCTGAGGAGGAAATTGCAGCTTGCAAACGTGAAAAATTGGCCGACTTCTGCGGCATATTGGACCCCAGAAAAGACTCCCAACATTGGAACGTAATTAATGTCCTCAATAGTCGCAGCACCCAAGTAAACAATAGACCAACATCATTGTTTCAAATGGACATAAATGCAAAAATGATCTAGAGGCAGCTAACCTACTGGCCACGCATTACGAACAAGCAAGCAAACTGAGCTTCCAAAATAGCGATAAAAAACAAAAGAAAGCTTGTAAACAAGTTTTACAGCAAAACAAAAGCTATATATATACACAGAAAGACATCTTTACTGACGAACTCACTCTGGAAGAGCTAGAATGCGCAATCCAAAAACTTGACCCAGATAAATCGTCAGGTATTGATCTCATCTTTGGCTCCATGATTAAACACTTTGGAATCTGTACCAGACGTACTCTTCTTCGGATATTTAATCTTTCTTGAAAATCTGGCAAACTGCCGACTCTATGGAAAAATAGATTATTATCCCGATTCTGAAATCTAGAAAAGATGCAGCCTGTTGCAAAAGCTACCATCCCATTTCGCAAACCAGCACTCTATGCAAGTTAATGGAGAGGATAATCCACGCTAGAATCATGAGATGGCTTATTGAACATAATGTTCTACACTTTTACCAAACAGCTTTTAGAGCTGGGCACAGCACTGTTGATCAGCTCTTCTACCTCGTCCAATCAGTCATTGATGGATTAGAAGAAAGACCACATAAAAAAACCACTGCTGTCTTCTTGGACCTGTCCGCAGCTTTTGACCGTGTCTGGAGACACAAACTCATTGAGGTTCTTCACCGCTCGGGAATTAAAGGCACCTACCTCCCTGCTCTGGATAAATGACTTCCTGAGACACAGGAAATTTGTAGTTTGATTTAACGGAAGTTTTTCTAAGTCACATAGATCTTCGGCTGATGTCCCGTAGGGATCTGTTATAAGCCCTCTGCTTTTCCTGATGTACATGAACACCATGCATTGCCACATTACGGGTGAAGCAAAAATTACCTTCTATGCGGACGACATTGTTATTTGGCACTCACACACAGACCTCAGAGTATCTGAAAACATTTTAAATGCTAACCTCCTTGATATCGAAGACTGGGCTAATAATCTCAAGCTTCTTATCAATCCAGAGAAATCCAAATTATGTGTTTTCTCCACAGACAGAAAGAACTGACAATCCTTCAAACCCAATATCTAGATCCACAACTCCTCAGTTGAACAAATCACGCACCCCGAATATCTTGGAGTTTTTCTCGATGCAGAACTCAGATTTACTAAACATATTGAATCGGTCTCTCAAAGAGCTCTGAAAAAACTGAGAGTTTCACAGAGTTTCACACAAACATCCTGAGGAAACTCTGTGGCTCTTCTTGGGGATCCAAATCGAAGACACTCCTCCATAGCTATACTACCCTTATCAGATCAATCCTAGAATATGCATCCTAATTTGGGCTCCGGCATCTTCCTCCTCGAAAATGGACCCTGTTCAATACAGAGCTTCCAAAATTATTATTGGAGCCGTCTCTTCAACGAATAACCTTAAAGCAGAGATTGAATGTGGCCTTCTCCCACTGGATAATAGGCAAAGACTTTCCATTGTTAAATTCACAAATAAAATCAGAAACCGTCACAAACAACATATCTCTAGTGTCACTTATCGCAACTGGACGGCGAAAACCAGGCTTAAACGATCTTCCACGCTACAATTCGACCCAACTATCAGAGAAGTCATCGGTCTGCCGCACTCGTCCCTGGACATCATCCGGGAACCGTTAAACCCACCCTCTTCTGTACAGATCCATTTGGCCCTGCTTGAACCTTGTACAAAGAAAGAGCCCCATTGAAACGATCAAGCGCAAAGGTTTGTGAAGCCTCCCCTCGTTACGGCTTTCACCGATGGTTCTTCGGATTTCTATTGCGACAGGGGAGGATCTGGGATCTACATCTCGTACCTACAGGGCTCAACGTCAAGGCATAAACTACCAGAGGGGGTGATTGCGTCCAACTTTACAAGCGAATTTGTTGCCATACAAGAAGCTGTGACTATTTATCTCACCTGGACATCTGACAACTTCTCCGAAGGCATCGTCCTGTTCTCGGACTGCAAATCAGCCCTAGAGGCACTGCGCAAGGGAACACAACAAACCTTGTCCAAACAATTAACATTCTCCTGAAAGAAATTACTGAGAAGTACAAGTCTTGCACCCTCCAATGGATCCTGGCGCATGTTAACATTGAGGGTAATGAAGCGGCCGACGTTTTAGCCAAAAAGGCCAGAAAAATCAATCCATCGCCACTGGCAACAATATCTTTTGATGCCAATGCCGTAGCAAAACGGAAACTGTCACAACTCCAAAAAGAAATTTTCGCTCCCTGAGCTTAATTATGACAGAGAAATTACAACAACCATCGCACGACTTAGGTCGGGACACCTCAAGGGAATAAAGATCCTCCCTGATGGTTCAAGAACGTTTCCGAAGTGTAAATACTGCCCAGATACACAACTGGATCTCACACACGTCCTGAGCCGCCCTTCCATCTCGGCAGTCCTCTTCAACATTGACCTCAACTGCACCAGGGAGACCCTCTTCTCGGATAAGGCCGAGAATGTGGCTAGAGCGGTGCTACACGCCTTCGGGTCTATCTAATAACTTTGCACTTGTCTGACGACAACAACAACATTAAATAAAATAGTTACAGCACAAATGCAACAAAATATTTTTTTTCACTTTATCTTACGCAATGATTAAAATACCTAGGCATTAAATCTTAAAAATCGAAATTAGAATTTTGAAAGTTAAATTATAGTTACCTTTTTTTGTTGTTTAACCGTTTTTGTTGTTCCGATTTTTGTCTTGTCTAAAAGAAATTAGTTCGGAAGTCAAATTGACGCAAAATTTCCTCAGTTTTCTTCGAAAAGGGGTTTTTTTTTTCTGAGGGTCATTCTGCCCCATTCTTTTTATTCGTTCTTAAGCATGTCATAAATCTTGATCGTGCTTTTCATCATTTTTGTCCGATGTGTCGAAATTCTTCCTTAACGCCCCTCCCCCTTCTCCCCATTGGACCAGCGTTAAGAACTCAGGAATACTCGTTAAAAAGATAATTAACTACAAGACTTGGAGGGTGACGGAAGACTTCTGGCGCTTATGGACCAGATCTTTCTGGGAACGGGAAGCAGTTCCTTTGCTTACTGAATGCACATTCGGTCTTTTGGTTAATACAGAAATAAAAGAGAACCGGGATGAATAAAATGTAATATTCTCTTTCACTGGACCACTTCTGAAAAAAATTCCAACTGCCAATCCTACGTGTAGCTTCTTAGTGCGCCGTTTATTACAGTCAGTCAATCAACAGACGAAGAGTTATTTTCATTTACAAGCAAATAACATTCTGAATGTATTTTACCCATCCCAAGTGTTATCTGTATTTCATTTCAAATTATCTTTTTGTCGAACCGCTTTGAATGAGGAGTTTTTCCTGCTTTCTGACCACATACCACACTCCTTGTTTTCTCATTATTTTGAGTAACTTTACCAGCTTTTAAACTTTTTTATAGTAGGATCTGAGATTCAGAATTCCCAAGGAAAATTTATATCGTTTGAAGCCAGTGACATTCTATTTTACAAACGTAGAAAGGAACTCTTAATATGACCATTAATAACATTTTACGACTTTTTGCTTACACACGTCCGGGGCCCCTGTAACTAGGGGGGCCTGTATCATTGATATTGATGAGAAGGAATGTTCCTCAGAATTTGAAATCCATTTTTATTTTTCTCGAACTATGTTATGCTATCGGGAAATCGGGACTTATTTTGATTTTTCAATAACTATTTAAAATTCAGCATATTTATTCAATTTATTATTATTTTTATTTTGAGAAATTCACAAAATTTTTGCTTGATCGAAAGGATTATAGGCGGCCTGGGGCCGCCCCGTTGTTTCAGCCGCCCGCGTGCGGTGCACGCGCTGCACACTTGCTAGGATCGGCCCTGTTCTTTCCAACCAAATCCAGAAGTGAAACGTGAACATGCAAATTAGAAACCTTTTAAATAGCAGAAGTTTAACGTAAGCGTATGGCCTATCGGGAAGTGATTATGCTAGTCTGGTTTAAGTGCGAGAACTGAAGGAAAACAAGAATGCCGTCATTGAGTGTGAAGCTATCCGTGACAGAATGATCAAGTCAAGGTGGATTCAATTCCACGCGAGTTAAACTAAAAGATATTTAGGATCCGAGAGGATTGCGATTTAGCAAGAGAATAAGGAAGGATAATTCTAGTATCTATTAGTAACTGTGATATAAACAGAGATTAGGAATATACGGGAAAGTTAAATATAGTGGTTAAGATCGCGCTTATTTGGTAATACGTATTGTGTGTTTTCTCACCTCAGATCCGCTTTATAAGTTATAATATAAATATTATCATTGTTAGTGTTTAAGTTAATAAAGACATTTTAAGGTCCTGGCAACGCCTGGTTCTTCATTCAATCCCACACTTCTAGGTCACGAAGATAACTTAGGAGTAAGGTATACTTCACAACTTGTTCTTGGCCTATTTACAATAGCCAAAATTTTGTTTTCAGATACACCACTTTTAAAGTGCATTATGATTAAATTTTTAATTTCTACTGACAGCTCTCCATGTTTTTGGCCCATCTTGCTCACTGCTTAAATAAAACTTTCCACGTGCCCTCAGAAATAGTTCAAATGCTTTGAGTTACAAAAATTTGCAAACACATTTAACGGTAATTTTGTTTCTCGGTATAAAAATTTATCAAAACCTCCTTACGTCGAATACTTATTCTGCTTGCATAACTGCTTTTGAAAATTATAACGGTGATTTTTTTGCTTGGTTTTGTTTTTGTAAATACAAAAACTTCTACATTAAAAACTGAACTGTTATATGCAACAAATAACGAAACATGGTTTAGTTGTTTCTGCACAGTTAAGGTGTTTAAATTGAATATTCGCAGAAATCGTTGCATGTCAAATACTTATTTGGGCCACTGTAGAGGGAGAGTGTGAACTAATAGTATTAATTGAAAAAAATCTTCACATTAATAAATAAGTTAAATAGGCAAAGGAAAAAAAAATGTAACATCTAGAGATTTTATTTGAATCTGTGATTTTTTTTAAAATTTTTTTATATAAAAATAAATATATTTGGGGAACTATGCAAAAAAGAGAACTTATACAAATTATATACGTACTGCATATTTGGAGCTAATGCCGTAATTTTTTTTCTTGCTGAAACAACCTCTTTGCATTTGAGATTCATAAACAACAAAGACCCCCTCCCCATGTCGAAGGGCTGATACATAATAAATCTGTCGAGGAGGGAATTCCAAACGTTGGTGTGGTTTGGTAATTTGGAGAATGAGCCGCCATCTCAGATGTCACTTTACCAAGGTTTCAAATTACAAGTCCGTCGCCAACAATCTCGCATAGCTTTGAAGTGAGACGTCAATGCACAATCGAATTAGAGGAAATTCTTTCTGCTTGCTTAAGAAAGGAACCAAAAAAAAATCATTTTTATTGCAGAGCAGTTGCAAAAAAATATATTGTTCTCTTATAGTCCACATAACTTTAAGGCTATTGTAATAGAAACATATTTTTTTTTTCTCAATGTGCAAAATATTGTTAGCCAGCTCATACTGTAACAAATAATAAACTCATTTAAGACCGATATTGCTTTTCTTCTAACAAAAGTTTTTCAAAATTTGTTACATTTGTTTCATAATTTAGGAACATGATATTACAACAATATTTTAAGAAGAAATAATTCAAATGAATTTTTCCCGGATGACTCGTTAACAATCTGTATTCCAAGTTCGAATGTTCCAAAAAATGAGAGAATAAAAACACAAAAAGAAGGGGGAGGGATTTTTTTCTCTATCTCACTCAATCGTGGAATTTATTTCCGGCTAAAGCATTGCTGCTACAGTTCTAGTGAGAAAGAACTTGGAGAATATATAACACAGATTCCTGCAACGAGAATTTTGGTTTTATAATGAATTTTTCTCGAAACAAATTTACTTAATTTTAAAATACTCTGGTATGGGAATAGTTTTCAAATTCCTACCCTATGCAGACAGCTTAGAGATTTAACTTTCTGTGCCTAAACATTTGACATACTGATTTATTCAACAAACAATGCAACGGACTTGCAAATAATCTGGAACTATTTTGGAATGATTCCGAAAACGAGTGAGAGCATTGCAGCGTTTATCTAAAAGTTCTTAATTTTTTCGAGACATCGCTTTTTTAACCTTACTGAAGAAGGTGGTGAGTGTGAGAATTCATACACTCGAGAGGGATTCCATGTAGGTTAATGATTCAAAAAATTTTAAAAATATATTTCTAGACACCTCCTCTAAGCTCTGCGTAGAGCGAAAGGTTTATAGGATATTTTTCATCCTCATGCCTGGATGATGAGATATTAGGAAGAATTCATTTTAAAATAATACATTTTAGAGAAGAGAAGAGAGAAAAAATTTTTCTCATTAGTACTTTTTAAGAACTTCTCACAACCATTAATACATTTTTTTACTTCGAAAAAGTGAGAGAATGAAAGAAAAATTCTTGAAAAAATTCATTCTTTTGTTCAAGCTAAATTATAAATGTACATGAGAGGATTTTTCCGCGTTGTTTAAAAAAGCTATACACATTCGTTTAAAATTTTCTTCCTGAAATAATAAGAAGAATGCTCTTTCAAAACATTTTCTCATATACATCATTCAAAAGAAATTAATAAAATTCAATTTACTTTTGAATGGTGTCCTGTAAGAAGACAGAATGCTAAATGAATGAATGGAAAAAATGAATCTGAAATTAATGAACAAATAAAGAATTAATCCTTTATTTAAAAAAATGTATGAAAAACGAATTAAGTTGAGAGTCTATTTTAATTCAGCCCGATGTGTGTAGTAATTCTGTACAAAATAAATTCAAGGAAAAGATGTCGATTAGCCTTTCGATCCACTTTCGTTAATTCAATGATTAAAGATTTTTCGGTTTTGATGTCATCTTTAAAATAAAACCAAAACAGAATTTCTTTAAAGCAACTTTAGGTTGCTCAGTTTAATATGTACAATACGTACATATATTTAAAAAATTGTCATTTATAAAAAAATAGTTTTCTATAAATTTTATAGAAAAATATTCATTCGTTGTAACCAATCTAAATTGATGTTAATTAGTCATCAAACAAAAGAAAAGGACAGAATTTCAAACTTAATAGCTTCCTGTTATTTGTGCTGGGATTATTTCTTAAATATTAGTCGAAGATATGTCCGTAGCATATTTATTCTAACATCTCAAAACCATTCATCAATAAAAGATTGAAATGAAGATGGCTATTTTCCCCAGTTTAATACAGCCCGAATGAACTTCATGGAAGCAACATGGAATATTATTATGGAATCTTTGTAGAGTAAGGGTTGTTCTTAAAGGAATTAGATTGCGTGAGTGAGTGAGTGAATATTAACGTCGCACTGTTCAGCTACACGAGGGCTTTTGGCGACGGACCGCGTAATTTTGAACCATGGTCAAGTGACGTGGACGACACCTGAGCTGGCACCCCCCTCTCCTAACTACCACACCACACCAACGGGAGGACGTTTCAGCTCTCGACAGATTTAAAATGCATCGCTGCCCTACACGGCGAGTCTTTAGTGGTACAGGGCTCGAACTGGAATTAGATTACATCAGAGAGGTTTGTGTGTGTGATACTGTGTGACTACAGTTTCTATTCTTTCTAAAGACAGAATAAAAGTGAACTTTTGAAAAGCTTTCTTGTCAAAAGCCCAGTGGTATTCGGGAATCAAAGATGATTTATAGTATATGAGGGAACACACTTGTCGACAGTCTGCAAAGGCGTTGATGTACATCGTAACATTTAGTACTTATCATAGAATAAAGGTTCAATTGTGTAGAGTGAATGTATTGTGTGTGTGTGTGTGAAAATATCTTTCATGTACTTTTTGTAATAAATCATTCTTCTGTAATGCAACATGATTTATACAAAAACAAATTGTATAGAGTGGATCGAACAATTGAAATTACAACTTACTTTTACTTGATAAATTCAACTTTCAACATAAACAACACACACATTATAGAGTAGTTCAAATATGTTTTTATTATTACGCATATCGAATGGTTTAATTTAAAGTATAAAAATAAAGAAAAATCAACGGAAAACTTTCAAAACGAAAAGAATTATTTTTTTAAATTTCCTTACGAAAAGTATCTTAGTAAAAGTATTATGTAAAAGCTCTTGAATTTGGAAGTAAATCGGGAAATTCTGATGGTTTTAGGGTTCTTTTTTCGAATTTATTAACATAGCTTTTAAGACCAGAGCGAAAGAGCCAGATGACGTTTGTTTATTATCTCATGTCAGGTTATTTCTGCATTTCATTCGCTTTTAATTACTTAAAAAGTGTCTCGAAAGATGGGAGCCTGTATGTCCACAACTATCCAAAACAGTTCAACCTCTGGTTGTGTCTGTCGCGCAAACTAGGCGTACATCCAGGTGAGAAAGATGAAAGATCAGGAGACACACACACACATTGCACAAGCCACGGAAACATCTATACATAATGAAAGGTTTATCTGCTAATGGATGTTTGTGTGGACGTAAACCATCCAGCGGGAAATTATACCCTTTTGCATCTATTGAGTGTTCAATCGTTCAACTACTTAATGTTAAGTAGCTAATGTGTACCACAATTGGTTGAAGCCCTTTATCAATGTATCGTTGTGCCATCAAATGTTCTTCTGGTGCATATCAGAGGTAAAATAATATCGTGCATGATAACACCCCTAAATTAGCTTCAAACTTCCAACAATAATGTTCTATTTCCAGACTCTGCTACATTTTCAGAAAAACGGAAATGAAAACCTTCTTTGCTGTATGTCAATCATGCTGTATGTAATTCAATTTGCTGTTAGTAATTCAGTCGTCCAAATGTGTCAATTCCGACACGATCACGTGACAGTGGGGGTCTAAGGGTTATGGTCTTGAACTCTTGCCCATTGTGTAGCGTTTTCAAGTCCTAAAGAGGGAGGCTAACAGCGAGTCCTCGCTGTTCTTCCAAAGTTCAAAGTTTCGAGGTCCGTTGCCAATTGCCAGAGAGATTTCAATATTACTCTCACTCACCCACCCGATACCAAAGCAATTTGTGAGGTCAGTGATCCTTCTCATAAAGGGCGGATTGGATAGAAGCCACGTTCAGCCAATCCTCGATAAACCCCTGCATATTTTGCTGAGCAGGCATCCCATCGAATGTATCAATTCCATGCATTCTGCTGTATGCCCAGATTGATTTGCTGTTTCACGGCGTTTCGACACTTCGATCCATTAGGTACAAATTGTATGGGTAATATGCGCATCTAAGAGCATTTCAGCAGACCGACCATTAGCTGTACGTTCCTCTTAAAATCACCCGATTGTCATAACTGCCTTCTGTGCTCTGTCTTCCAGACATTTCTTACTCCCCACGTGTCATTGCAACAAAGAACATTCTCTGAAGTTCTCTTTCCCCTTTATCTAACCACGCGACTCACCTGCCCTTTTCAGGTCATCGGCGTGTCTTCAATGCTTATCCCAGGAATTTGCATAAATATACCCGAATCCTCAGGACGTTTTTTTTTTTGTTGTGCAATAGATTTCAGAGACATCATAATTTGTTTTAGAGATTTTATACACACATTTCCTTCTCATGCAAAAAATAAAGAATTTACGCTTGTTTATTTTTATGATTTAAAGTTTCTGAAACTATATATATACAAGTGCAATTTCAAATTTCTGTTCTCAAACTTGCTCAAAAGGTCTATTCAAACAAAATCCTTGGTTTTTCTCAGAAATTAGATCGATTTAATGTTTTCCATTTTATGAGTACTGGCATCATTGGCGTTTCTTTCTTCTCAAAAAAGTTTCAAATGAATAACATTTAAAAAAATCGGATTCAGCAATCAAAGCCATAACACGATTAGAAGTACTGCTTAATTTTCTTGCACTTGCTAATTTTAATAATTGCTTGTCAACTTAAATCAACTCTCGCGGAATATAAAGAGTTATTTATCTAACCATAAGTTCCCATTCTAAATGGAATTGGTTTTTACATTTCATCTGATCCGAGAAGAGATTAGCAATTTAAATTTTAACAAAATATGTAGTTCGAAAGTAATTTTTCCGGTAAAATAATTACGGATAGATTGCATTATATTGACATTTCCCCTTAAAACGTGGTTTGGGGTATAATTTGCATAGTTCAAAGATGTAATACAAGTTACGAATTTTTCTAATAAACGGCTAACAGTGTTATCGCCGCACCTGAAAACAACAGCTTAAAAATTTGTTACGCAAGAAAGCAAATGATCTTTGCTTTTTCTTACGCCAATAATAAATCTTCAGGTAAAAAAAAAATTAAATCTGTAAAAATTAATGAAGCTTTCGGTAATTCTGTAGCCTTCATCCAGAATTACAAATGAGAAAAAGAAAACAATTTTCTTCGGGTTTACTCAAATATTTGTTTTAACATATTCTTTTTAACCATAACCAACCCAAGAAGAGAGCGTGGTTATGCAGATTAGGAATTGGAACATTAGTATTCGTGAGGAGCTCTAAGTGGAGAAGTAAAGCTAAGTGAAGTGAGGTAAAGTTCTAGATGAGATTCTAGGAGAAGAGTCCTGGTGTATTCTATGAGTTCTATATGAGATTCTAGGAGAAGAGTCCTGGTGTATTCTATGAGTTCTATGAATCGGTCTAACAGTGCCAGTGAAGCTGATCAACAAGTGGGTCCGAGACCAGAAGAATATTCCCTTAGCCGGAGCAAGTCGGATCGAAGAATATACTGACGCTATAAGGACCGTAGCTGTTCGCCGAGGAAATAGCGGTAAGACAGTTTGCTTAAGCTTTAAGACTAGAGCGGATTCTAATAAGTTAGGACATCAGCTATAAATATAGATACAGCGGTTTACTGCGCTATTAGTCATAATTTCGGTTTACGTTGCATCACTCCTTATTATAAGCTTTCTAGACTAGTATTGTTTTTTAATATAAATTAATAAACTAATTTTATTATGGCAGAGTTTAGTGGTCAATCCTTCATTCCCTCAAACATAGGTAGCGTGGATGGTAATGAGATGATACCCTCAGCGCGTGGGGTATCACAATCTTTAAAACATTTATCTTTGAATTTCATATTTATAGACCGACAAACAAGCATGATATATCTATAACTAGATTTAATTTTAATTAAAGTCCCATTTCTGAGGACGACACTTAATCTGGTACCCCACTTTTCATGCTTCATCATGGTGGGTCTTCACTGGCATCAGTATTCCAACCCGCGACTCGACAACGTGGCCCACCATGAACATTCGGCTAACGTTGCCAACATACACGATAGAAAATAATTAATTTGGATGGCATATCATTTGTGCCCTTGAAAAGATCCCATTTCTGTGATTTATGAATCCATATACCCAATAGATAAAACGCAGAAGGATGGCAATGATAATACATGAGATATCCCTTGTGTATAATTATTGCCATTCAGAAAAGAAACTTTAATCTTTACATCACAATTCCAAAAAGTGTGCGTGCGGCGGCCTAATGGTCATATTCACAGATTCGTGACCGACGTGTCACAAATTTGCTTTGGCAAAAGGCGAAATACCTTTGTATCCTCTTGAATACGGTCAGATCCGTGTATATCTGGAACTTGACAATAAAAATGATAAGAGTAAGATGCCCTCTGCCCAGATCAGAACCATTGTTTACGAAACTGATGAGAAAAGACATCCAAGTAACCTCTGGACCCATGTTTACACCGATTGATTCATGATTGAGCGAGGTACTGGCGCTAGTGCAGGGGAATCTATTGTAACCATTTTGCTTTCTATAAGGCAGTGGGTAGAGATATTACTAATTTTGAGGGTGAAGTTGACACTATATTTATTGCTTTGAATCATTTAAGCGCCCGGAAGTGTTATTTTCCTCGGGCTGTTACTTTGTCTGACAGCAAAGCCGCTTTGCAGACTGTCTCCAACAATAAAGTTTGCAATTCCGAACGAATTTATGAATGTAGAAAGATTCTGAACACTCTGGTGGACTCCATTGTCTTGAAGTGGATCGAGGGAAATGAAAGAGTCATTCGTTCCCTTCTTGGTAAAGAAGGGAACGACTCTTCTCAAAACTACTAATAACCATTTGACTTATAATTCTGAAAACGCTGATAATTAAATTAAAATTCAAGACGAGGTTTGCTTCCTACCTATTAAATGAAGCTAAGGATAAGGCCTTGGAGTGTCTCACTAGTTCAAAGCCAGTCATACTAGATTTTCCTCGTCCTGTAGCCGTGGCGTCTTTTCAGTGATCACAATTGTTTGAATACCCATCTTTTTAAAACTGGACTAAAGGGCACTTCAGCCAGTACTCTTTGTAACTCTGGAGAATCCATGTCTAAAGACTCTGTTGACGAATGCACTGCATTATTGTCTATTGTTCTTAATTTTTGGGATGCTAGATCGAAACTAATGGCCTAGTGGTCAAATGCCTGGCATTTGTATAAATAAATGCGTTTACATAATTGGTAGGAAGAAATATTACAGTGCTTTCCTTAAGAGAACTGAATAAATTTGGAAATTATGTTTTATATTTGACGTTTTTATCGATTAAAATAGTCCGTTTACAGTCCTTTCTCAGTATGTTCAGGCAAATACTCTATTGTATCATTTCCCTTACTACTATGTTGTTTCCGGAAAATAGTTGGAATTGTATTGTTATTTGACGGCCACAGTTACTGCTCAACAATTCCTTTCAATTAAGCACAAGCATTGTATTCTTATTATGACTTGCCGTTGCTTTACTTTTCTTTTATATTGCGGTATGCCGTTTTCATTTAATTATGTTGTTTCAATAGAATTAATATATATCCATCACAATCCTACACTAAAGCAATACTTTATTTAAGTGATATTCGATGTTTATTAATGTTTTTTCCGAAATTATTACTTCTTTTCGGGATAACAAAATTCTAAAAATGCGTGACAAGTACTTTAAGAGGCAGTAATAAGGAAAAATGCATATTAGAGAAATACATTTTATCAAGGGGCAAATGGAGCCGTCCTTGAAAGAACCTTAACGTTCTATTTTTAGCTTTTTTCAATTATATATGCATCCCTCATCTTTGAAGGCATTGGGAAAAGACTCGAAATCTCATCATTAATAAAACCACAAAGTCGCTTTCTTTACTCGTGTGATGAAAGAAATCGATTTGCTCATGCACCAAGAATGTACCGGGGCAACGACATATCATACATAATGCATCCACTTTATTTATGTTTACATAACTGTATTATGTTAATGCAGCTTCATAGTGTCATTTGGAAAGTTGTTTATTATAAAGCAATTAAATTGAAATCCCATTGGCTCATGTTTTATTGTTTAAAAAATTGAATGATTTTTTACCTTTTTTTCCCATTATTGAAAAATTCTGAATTCCTAGTTTAAACTATAGAATGTTTTTGTAAATACCGTTTAAAGTTTGAAACTATAGAGAAAGAGGGAATTATTCACTCTATCAGAGAGAAAGAGAAACACTAAAAATTTTCTCAAATTAGGTAACGTGGTAAATAGCAATAGATTTTTTTCTTCTGTCATGTGAATCCAAGTTTTAATAAGAAATCTGTATCATCACAGCTACAGCTATTCCTGTAATAGATACTGAAAAAAGCACGATCTCTACATATTTATTTATTTATCTTGGTGGAATTTTCAATCATTAATAAAATACATTTTAAAGCGCTCAATTGAGCAGAAATTTTATATACGTGATTATTTTGGATAACAATACAATAATTTAATTATAATTATTAAAAATTAATGGATTAAAACTAATTATTTAAAGAATTACAAATACAGCCACATTGGCATCCTTTTTGGCGACTTGTGTCAAAACTTGAAAAGGTTTTTTTCTCACGTTTTAAAGCATTCAGTTTGAACTGCAATTTTATAGACACGATTGTTTTGGATGACAGTACGACACTTTAATGATAATGAATAAAAATTAATTACCACTTAATGTTGTGATTCTGTCCTATGTATATACATATTTATATTAATTGTAACTATTTAATAAAAAGTAGCTAAAATAAAATTTTTCTTTGTTGATCAAGTAGGAATTGATTTAAAATTTTTTTTATTTATTACTTGTTTAATCTTTTTTTTCCCTTTAACACCTGCAGTGTAATCAAATTCTTGGTACACTGTTTCTCTATAAGGGGCTATTTTATAAAAAACATATCGGGATTTCATTGCTTCCTGACGTAATCACTGATTGAGTGAAACTTTTTGAGAAGTCTTTTTAAATTTTTAATCCAGTAATATTATTTATTGTTAGAGAGAAATCAAAGTTATCTGTGATAGTCATAACGCAATTGTAAATATAGGTAGAGAGAGGTGGTTCATATTAAAATTCAATAGCATGAATTATATATATATATATATATATATAGTTAAAACTATTTTAGTTTATTTGTAGTTATTTCAATGTTTTTGTGTGATGCCTTTTGATTCAAGAAAAATACAATCAATAACGTCATATTAATGTAAACTGGGTAGTTAAAAAGAGTTATATTTCACAAGAATTTTTTTTTAAAACAGATATTTTCCTGAGCTCTCATAACTACTGTAGCACAATTGTCACGTACTAATTGATATTTATAATTTATAAAAGTTTTGTCTGCATTAAGTTTACTTGAAGTATATCTGGAACAATTAGGTGAAAAAGAAAGTATTTAAATTCCTTAAAGAAAGGAATTGAAATGCTTTTTGACTGTTGTACTATTTCTGAAGATTTAGAAGCTTTGCAAGAAATTAAAGAGAAGGTTTTTTTGGGAAACGAAGTTTTCTTCTAAAATTTAGAGAATGAGTTTTGATTCTATCCACGCGGATTAATACAGTTTCATGAACTATTCAGTTGATTGATTCTGGTAATTTTGAACTTGTAAATATAAATTTATCAAAATTGCATGTATTAATAAATATTTAAAAAGTTAGCTGAATGGTTGGAATTTTGTAACTTTTTGAATGTTATATTCACCATAAAATGCAAAATTAAGTAAATTTGATACTTAAATTATTTGAACTCGTATTTATGTTCTAACGCATTTATTTTCATTATAATAGATTTTTCTTGGGGATTACAATATATTTATTAAAGAATAGATTCGAGCATAAAAACATGTTGAGGGACTAACATCCACTTAAATGAATTGGATTCCATCTATAAAATTCCTAATGATTGTTGGCAGAAGAGAACGCGAAATGCAAATAACAATTGACGTCATAAATTGGAATGCAGTTGTAATGTGTTTGGAACACGTGTACATAGCAATATGCCATTTTTCAAAGAAAGGACTAATCTTTATTTACTGCAAGCTCTGCTCAATAATTTATTGAGTCCCATCCGATGTCAACAAATTTTTATGAATGGTTATGGGTCGTTAACGCGGAGATGCCATAATACCAGAAACATCTAAAGTGGACTTTTGTAGTTTACACTGGGGACAGGGAAGAAATGGAAAAGCCGGACAGACGGCTAGTTGTATTTCAAAAGCTGAATACAGCCAATGGAAGATCGACAGGAAAGTGCTTTTAATCGACCGGAACTTCTGAGAATTTATCGAAAGTAAAAAAGTTGAAGAACCTCAGGATACATCAGAAAACAAGAAATCAGATGGGTGGAAAGTACAAGGCTACACCATATTCTATCACACACCAGTTTTTACCTCTAATCTCGAATACCTTTGGCGGTTGAGCAGAAATACTTCAATCAAATTTTGAACCCAAGCCAAAAGCCCGACCGGCAAGCTTAATCGACGAGTTCTACGAATTGAAGTTTGGCGAAAGTGAAGAAACAGTTGGGCCGAAGAGTTCAAAAGCAGAAACAGTTGATCAGCGAAGCTGCATTTAAGAGGTCCGAATGTCTCGTGTACTTCCAGTTGATCTGAAAACTATCAATCGAGAAAGACACAACTTAGTGTAACTTCTTTATCGATCAGTGCTTCTCAAACTTTCAATATTTGCAACCCAATTTTCATTCATAATTTTCATCTCGACCCTCTCCATACAATAACAGTATATTGAATGAGATAATAATGTAATACTTTGATGCTAAAGCTACAATATATGCGACTTTAAATATAAATCGTAAAAATTATCAAGATAAGTATTACATTTTGTATTCGACAAGCCCATGGGAGTCACTAATAATGTTAAACTTGTTATTAATTTGGTATTGATAAATTAATTATTAAATACATTGCACAATACTAACACATATATAAGTACATTATATCAGTGTAAATGTGTATTTTATTTTTTTATTATGTCAGAATGTATTTTGTTTGCTTACTTTCAGTAAATTAATATTTTTTTAATCATCTTTTGTTTTCAACCTTTCAAAATGCTCGTGCCCCCTCGCAGAGTTGTCAAGCCCCCTTAGGGTGGGGGGAGACGCCCCACAGTTTGAGTAACGCGGTTCTACAGCCCAAACTATGCCATAGAACTACGACATCGATCAACATGAACGAAAGGCAGCGATTTCACATTTTTCTAAGAGTTCGAGAATCTGCCTCATTCTGATGCTTAAAATTATTTTAAAGAATGTTTTATATGCATGTAATAAGTGATACGAAAGTTAATACAGCAGGCTATAAAATAATTTGGAATAAATAAAACGATAGTAAAGGTAAATATTTTATAACAGTTTGGTATAATTCAATAGCATATTTAATATTTAAGTGTTATGAATTTAATAATGTATATAATTCTAGTAAAAGTAGATAATAACATAAGCAGATTGGGTCATGTATACTTTGATTGAATATGAGTAAGAATGAAAGTATTTATGGTCTTGACAATGGAAGTTTAAATTCCATGGAATTTAACAGAAATCACTAAAGCATCTTTTAAACATAAAGTAAGCAAAAATACTAAAAATTGAATTTAAACAGTTCATATGGATTTATGGAGACATTCTCCAATAACATCTTTAGGTGGAAATTCGTATTTTTTTTAGCTATAATTGATTATTTCTCGAAGTATGCTGTTGTGTATTCTATTAAAACGAAATCGGATGTATTTAATTGTTTCAGGGAATATCAAGTTGTAACGAGTTCTATCCTCGCTTTTTACTAATCATCTTGAGAAAAATATTTTTTGACTGTTGTATGTTTATAAAATCGCTTCCTGTAGAAGAACCTTGATATACGTAAATTTGACTTACTATTTAAACTTTAGCAAACTGAGGAAAATATAGTGGATGGTCGTTAGGCTACAATGGAATTTAATTGGAATTAATAAAAGCCCACAGAGTTTCAGAAAGAGGGTCCCACGTCTTTCTGAACAAGTTATCTCGTCAAGCGAGGATGACGTCGTGCCTTAATGAAAGATAAGTGATCTAATTATTTGCTATCGATATTTAGACTAGTAATTAAGTTGACCGCTTCCTTGATTTAATTAACCCTATGATAGTAAATTGAAAGCAAAATAAAAATGTTGATTTTATTAGAATGTCAGTTTATTCGATGTCTTCAATTTCGTGCGGCAATATAGCACAAAGTTGCACAATGCGACAGTGTTGCACGCGTTTTACGTACACTCACGTCATTTATGACGCTTTGTTCAGGACAATTGCATACGCCTCACCTTTCGACTGAATTGCGTGTTTATTGCACTGATAGCATCCCCCTCCCCTTCCTGTCATTTCATGGCTATCTGTTTAAAATTTACATAATTGTTTGAGTATTCACATCAATGTAAGATATAACACAAAAGATAGATTTAGCTGACATGTTTCGTTGCCTTGTGGGATTGGTATCGAGAGTATCTGTTCAAGATTACTTCAAAATATAAAGACGATATTATTGCGTTGTGGACTATTGGTAAATAAAAATGCGCCATTTTAAGACAATGCGCCTGCTTGATTCAGTTTTGTCTATAGAAGTGAGTAAACAAGTGTGGGCGTGCGCGCGGAAGGGCAGCTCCAACAGACAAAATAATGATTTGAAAGGAACTTGTGGAGGGGAAAGAGAATTTTTATCCCCCATTTGTAACATTCATTCTTTCATTAACTAGAAACCAAGGTAAAAAATTCAACTAACAAAGGTTTATACTTCATTTGAAAGCAAGATATACTTAATATTCCGCGTATCTTTATGAGTATCCACACGGGAAAAACTACTCAATTATTTCTATATATAACATATAATTCTTACTATATATTTAAAACAATTCTAAGAAATTGCATTAAAATCAAGTAAATGAAATGTACAGTTAATACATATCAAAGAATTTTATGTTTTAGAAATCCTAATGAGTTTTAGATTTTAATGCGATGAAACACTCGGAAAAACGGTTTTTTTTTTTTTTTTATTTTTTCTACATTTATTCGAAATTTAATGAAGAAACAAAGCGAGTCAAGAAAGTCGAGAAAAAAGGGTGACTTTAAGCAAGAGAAACATTTTTTTCTGCTAAATCAGAAGTTTTAATTCTCCAAAGTTGCTTAACCCTTAGGAATCCCTTTCACTTATGACCTCTGTTAAACATTTTTCTCTCTCTTCCCTTGAATCTTTAAAAGAACAAAAATCATTCTTTAAAATTGTATTAATTTCCTTTAAGCTTTAACGAGATAAGAAATGCACTTTTTTAACTGAATTACATTGACATTTTTTTTTTTTTGCATTGATAAATAAGTATTTAAAAAACCCGCCTCATTGAGAAACTGTCTCTTTTCAAAAATATTTACCCTTCTTTTTTATATTTTTTTTTCTTTCTGTTTTCAACTTTCTTAGGTAGTATAAGAGCTGAAGATAGCGAGCGAAAGCAATAAGGAAAGAAAAAAATTCCTTTTTTATAAATCTGCTCCTATTTTATTGTATTTTTAAAAAAGGTTTGAAGAATATGGGAAAAGACAAATAGCATTTAGGGGGATGTGAATTTTATATTGAAACTACGAGATTTAACGATTTGAAAAAGAAAAAGAAAAATCCAATGCCAAGATTTATATTTTTTGGTGAAGAAATCTCATTTTTTTAACGGATTTTTTTTTCTGGGTGAATTTTAAACAATTTTGTTTTCAATGAATATCACTCCGAACAAATTTCATTATTTACAAAAAGCTATTGTCTAGTAAGAAAATAATTTCCAAACTCTAGCCTTTTTCATACATAGCAAAGATTATTAAATACTAGCTGAATAGCCCGGCGTTGCACCGGTTTTCTCTTTCCCTCATGACGCCAGCATTTCTGCGTGTGTGTTTGTACGAACGCGATGTGAGTGATATCTGTAACGATGTCATTGATAATCATTTAGTTTTTATAATAACTAATTCTAGCTGCATGGCCTGGCGTTGCACGGGCTTTCTCTACTTTTATAAATTTTTCCTTCTCAATATCAGCACGTCCAAGGATGAGTGTGATTTCTATATTAATATGCCTTTAAAATTTCTTTTTTTGAAAATTTCTGACTTCTTTGCCCCGTCATACGTGTTTCTTCCCCCTCCGCTTAGCCTGGCGTTGCACGGGCTTTTACCGAGTGTGTATAACTTAATCCACATACTAGTTTGCTCTTTCCCTCATGACGCTAGCATTTCTGTGTGTGTGCTTGTACGCGCGCAATGTGAGTGATTTCTATATTTATTTTATTAATAATCGCTTAGTTTTTATAATTACTGATTCCAACTACGTGGCCCGGCGTTGCATGGGCTTTAATGTTTCAAATTTCTCTTCCCTTCACAAAATCAGCACTTCCTATATTCTTTTTAAAATTACTTTGACTTTGTTTCTTTCCCCTCCGCTTCGCTCCGCTCATGGACTTTTACCGAGTGTATAACTTAATCCCCATGGTGTGAAAGTGTGTGTACATGAACGATGAGAGTGATTTATATAATAATGTCATTACAATTCCGTTTTTCGATATTTGTTCTGCTTCTTTTCATTATCAGACAGGTTTCTTTCCCCTCAATTTAGCCCGGCGTTGTACGATGATTTTCGAATGTAAACCATATTTCTATGGATATTCCCTTTCCCCTCTAGCTGTCAGCACTTCCTGGTGTGTGGGGGGATTTCTGTATTAATATCATTGCATTTCTCTTTTTCTAAATTTCCTCCTCTTATTTCTTTGCCTGACTAGTTTCTTTCCCTTCTCAATAGTCCGGCATTACAAGGGCTTTTTTGAGTGTAAACTATTTTTTCCTCTCCCCCTCCCCAGAGGTAAGATTTTTCTACACATTTCGATCAAGGACTTATAAAACACAATACTGCTTTAATTAAAAAAGCTCTATTTTAAAGCAATGAAAAGGAAGCGATTCTGATGCTATGAGTAAAACCAAAAGAAAAATTTCCTTATTTTTTAACAATAGTTAGTTTCTAAAAATCCAAAATAATAAAATGGATTTCCGCGCGCGCGCGATTTTCATTAATCAATCAATCGTTACATGCAGTTAGATTAAAAATGTCTCTAAAAACTAATGTATTTTTATCCAAAATAATAGACGATGTACTCTTTTATTAAGAAATAATTATAATTGAGTAATGAAATAATAAAAATACTCCTTTGGTTTAAAAAAATATATTAATTTATAAATCCATTATCAATAAATAATGAATAAAAAAATCTTACAGATAGCAATTGAAACGATTGTTTCTTTCTGAACGTTTGAATGTTTGATTAAACATATAAAAGTGTAAAAAAAACACTATATGGGGGGAAAGCCTAGATATAAGTTTATATTCACTGAAAAAGCATTCAAAAAGAAAACAATATTATCTGATAAAAACATTTTAGTATTTTATTTTAATTTTATAATTTTTCATTCTACTGTGTTTCATAAACTAAACACGTATGTGACGAAAAAAAGTATATTATACAAAAATAAAATATTGATTATTGTAACAATAACTTCCTTTTAGTATTTGAAATAATAAAATTGATTAAAAAAGTTCATTTAGCTATTAATTGTGACATACCATTTGCTTAAGAAAATGGTAGTAAAATAAAAAATTTCCTTAATTGATATCCATCTCAGTGGCAAAAAAAAGGGAAGGGCGGAGGGACTAAGGCTGCCGAATTTATTTTTCCGCCCATACTGTGTAAGCACTCAAAATCTTGAATTCCGGCTGGTTTCTCACAATTATTAATTACTGTCCTTTCGCAATTTTGGCTACCACAGAAGACTCGCCGTTAAGAGGAGCGATGCACATTGAATCTGTAGAAATCAAATGTCCTCCCATTGGTGTGGTGTGGTAGTTAGGAGAGAGAAGTGCCAGCTCAGATGTCGCCCTCGTCACTTGACCATCGTTCAAAATTTTAAAGTCCAATGTGACGTTTATATTCACTCACTCAATATGCAATTTTTTCGTAACAATTTCTTAGCCCCACGGAAACGAAAGTGTACCTTTTTGAAGCTATACTTCTTTTTGCGCGATAGGGAAAAGGTTGAGAGTAAATTTTTACCATGCGGGCACACACCGTCACGCCACCGACATACAGTTGTCTAATATTTTAACATGCCATTGTTTTGGTGCTAGGGGACTGATATTTTGGGGATCGCAATACCTATTTTAAAAACCATATTCGGTTTGGCCAATCCCCCCCCCCCTCTACAGCTTTTTGGCCAATATCTCGGCACCCGAACCTCACAGTCCATTCCGACCTGGCTCATTCGATCCCTCTGTACCTTCTCTTCCAATTATTATAAATTCATACTCATAGGACTATTTCTTCCATAGTTTTTAATTGTTTAAACTTTTTAAAACTTTTTAAATTTATTTAAATTCACAACATCTTGGCTCTTGTTCAAGTCTCGGACTTGAGATTTGAACCAACTGTTCCACTCGTTGAGACTCATCCATTCATCTACTTCATTCCTATTGTGTAGGCATGGGGAGGGCTTAAATTCTATAAAATATCATGCACCCATGCTAATCCTATGGGGAACTGAAAAAAATTTCACCCCTATAAGGAATTGAGCATAAAACTGGATTTTTGGAAGTCCGCCATATTTTCGTATTAGCGCAAGCTTTACGTGGAATTGGCCCCCTCCGGTGCTCCCCCTCCCTACAGGGCCTCCCCAGTAAGAACTCGAGTCCTGTGCTACCTTGGTCGACCGTACCGACTGGATTCGAATGTTCTCCCTATGCGCATCCTAGATATATTTTATCGGGACCATAGCCCCATTTCTTCACCCATATTTAACATTTGAAAATTATTTTAAAGTTTTAAAATTTTCTAAGCCCCGCATAAATCCGAGGATTTTTTAGCTCCGTTAATGAGACTCGGACCATAGGTTCTTCTCGTTAGGATCTTTCATCTGTTATAATTCGTATGTAGATAGTGGGCCTAGGGGGGCGTTATCACTAAAATTAGAATCCTCATGTTATTCCTATGGGGTTCGATCTTTTGAAGACGTCACAATATTACAGAGATAGAAGGATGAAACTTTGGGGGGTTTTCCTTTCCCGAGCAAGAGCAGCCCCATTTGCAACTACAGACTCCGGTATGGTTCGAATGAATTCCTCTTGTGTTTCCGCACAACCAGGCCGAGTTTCGAGTTGCTGGGTGCTCTGTTTCTATTTTATTTAATTGTTTTGAATTTTTTTTAATTATTTTAAAATGACCATAATTCGGGGGCTCTTCATGTGGTTGTCTTAATTTTCTGGGAACGATTCTTCCCGCAAAGACAATCAATATGGTTCACCTCATCTCCAGATACAGTCTGCCAAAAAAAATCCCATGTTATTGGTCCTATCGTCAATGTGCGAGTGTGTTTAAATTTATTTAAATCGTGATTATCTCGGTTTTGGCTGGTCCGATTGACTTAAGGTTGGTATCGTTCAAATCTGCTCGTGGCCGCCTTTCGTCCTTGGTCCATCTTGCCCTGCTCAAGATTTTTAGAAAGATTTTTATCTTGTTACGCCAAAGAAGTATAACTTCTTACGTGGGTACATAAGTACACGCACACTTTTTTTAAAAAAATAGTTGTATGTTGAAAAAAGACAGAAAAGTAGAAATTTTGCAAATAATGAAATTCCACAAGTATATTAAATGTCAAATTAAAATAGTGAGCATTTTTTAAACGTTAGACGCGGAAAGAAGTTTCATGTATTTTTGAAAAATCGTATTTTATAAAAAATCGTAAAAATAAAAAAAAAATTCTGCATTTTATTTTTCAAACCATTGACTCTAAAAGACCAAAGTGTGAACTTTTTCAGTGCAGAATGTTGATTCATTACAATGATAATAAATTTATACAGAATCATGTAATCTATTCAAAATATATAGACGATGTGAGTGTACACAATTGTGTGTGGTTGGCACGCGAAGTTCAAGACTACAAAAAAAAGCCACGAACTAAGGCACAATGAAAGACATACGCTGCAAGTACAAGTGAGTTCTTCTATGAAATATGGCTAGAAGGAATCAACTGGATGACTTTACACGTGAAAAAAATCATCGGAAACTGGAGGAGGAGCGTTGTTTGACCAGTGTAGCTGAAGAGTTCGGAATCAACAAAAGTGTCATTTCAAGCATTTGGAAAACCTTCCAAACTATAAGTACAATTGTTAGAAAGTTAATGGAGGCCACTCAAAGAAAATAACTACAACAGATTATTAGTATATCGTCCTGCAAGCGAAAAGAACCCAATACCAGTCAGCAAGAGCCATTGCTTATCAACTGTGTACAGCAACAGGGAGAAGTGAGCAGGGTTTACTGTATGCAGATGCCTCCACAAAGATGGCCTATTCACCTCCGTCTTCACCTATTCACTTGACCATCGTCAGCCCCTTTTAGCGTGGTGTGAGGAGCATAAAAACTGGACATCTCATCAATGGAGTCATGTCCTCTTTACGGATCAGAGCCATTTCTCAACACCTATTGATTTGGAGAGAGGTTGGAACACGATTCAATCCCAGTAACATCACGGAAAGAGACAGCTACGGTGGTCCTGGAGTTGCCGTTTGGGGAGGCATGCTAAACGAGTGGACTAAGCTACACATTTTTGACAGAGGTTTTGTAATTGGGGATCGCTTTTGAAGGACGGGATCTTTCCCCATGTACGTCTGTTCTGTGGAGCTATTAAACCCTACTTCGTTTTTATGGACTGCAATGCACACCCTCATAAGACTGCTGCTGTTCAGTAGGTACTGGAAAGTGAAGGTATCACTCGAATGTATCGGCCAGCGTTTTCCTCTGATTTAAATCCCTTAGAACATGTGTGGGACGTCTTGTGGTACAATTACATCCTCCGGAGAACACTCGACAACTGAAACAAATGCTGATTGAGGAATGGGCACTCTTGCCTCAGGACCTGTTGGACTATCTGGGGCTGAGTGACGGTGCGAAGCAATTATTGCAGTAAGGGGAGGGCAAATCCCATACTAAGAATATCTTCCTCCTTTTGGACAGATAACCATGTGTAACGACACTATGAGTTCCATAAAACCTTTTTTTGTCTTGTTTGATTCCATACTATATGCATTGTATTACTTCTTGCACAACTAATGCTTGTCATCGTTTAAGCACAAAATACTGTTTGTCATTTCTAAATTTCGTCCCTCAGATAATTTCTCGTGAAGTTATGGCCAAAACTCCACCTTTTGCTTAAGTTTTTCCCACCAGTGTAATTCCAATGTTTGTAATACAGTGCCACTTTTCCATACAGACAAGTGACAGAAAGCTGTGTAATTTTTCTTCTCAGCAGTTCAATTCAATTTTTCTCAAAAATTGAAGTTTAATAAAATATTTACCTCAAGACGTTTAAATCGGAATTTACAAAAAAAAAAAAAACTTTTTTGATATTTAAGAGAAAGCAACAGTCCCCTTTTTTCCTCAAAAATTCGAAAAAAAAAATAACAAAACCACAGCAAATAACACATTTTTCTGGGAGAAAAGATTGAATTTGGGGGGGGGAGTAAGTTTGCAAAAACATAACATATTTCAACAAAATTAAGCTAAGACATTTTTTAAAGAAAAAATATGTCAAAAAGTTTCAAAAGTTTTTTTTATCTTATTTCACTTTGCAGAGCAAGCAAAAAAAATTGAAACCAAGAGAAATATTTACCGTATCATAACTTATTTTGCTGTATAATTTTTTAAAAAGTTGAGGAATAGAAACTGTAAATAAAGTTAAAAGAGAATTTTGTATTAAAATATTTCAATCGAACAGTTGGAATATTTGTTAACATCGATATGAAAGCTATGTATAGAAAGTGCCTATATAAAATTTATAGCACACATATTTTTGTCTGAACTATATAATTATATATAATTTTCAACAATTTAGAATACTTCCTCACACTCATTACCATAAAATTTCCGCACCAAGAAGTAAGAGTGGGGTTGTCACGAAACTTGTCCTGTGTCAGGAAGATATGTTAATTATTGGTTTAAGGGAAAGTTCTGTTGTTTTTGAACATGTGCACTTTTATGCGTTGTTGATGATTTAAACACATTTTTCCGCATTTTGGTCAGTTTTTTAAACTTGTAAAATTGTCAACATGAGTGAAGAAAAAGTACACTGAAGACATTGTCTGAGTTCCAAAAAGGGAATAACGCGATAGAGGCGAAAAAAAACCAACTTGCGTGATGTGTTAGGGGAGGAAGAAGTAACATGCCAAAGATAGCTTAATTGGGTTTCAAGTTTGGAATTCACCAAATTACTCTTTTGGATCACAGATTTCGTGTCCAAACTCTGTTTTCGGGTGAACTCAACGAAAAAAAATTTAAGGAACATAATTTCGATATGTTCTTGCTCGCCACAAAAGGGGACCGCTTTTGGGTCATTTGGTGACTGGAGATGAAAAGTGGGCAGTGGTTAGCAAAAAAAGCATAAGTTTACAAATGGGAGACACCACGCAGAACCAAAGTAGATGTACATCAGAAGAAGGTTATGTTGTGTTGTTGGTGAGACAGCAAAGGTAGAGTGGACTTTGAGTTGCTCAAGGAAAATAAAACAGTCACTAATGTTAGGAACTTGGTGTTTTGAATAAAGAAATTCAACATAAACGTCTATCTTTGACCAACAGAAAGGGGCTGATTCTTCATCACGTCAACGCAAAGACTACGCGGGGCAAGAAACTCCGTAGAAAAAATTGCAGAGTTGGGTTGGTAATTTTACCTCAACCAGCATACACTCCTGATACTTCAGCAATTGATTATCATCTGCTTAGATCAGTGCTTCTCAAACTCTCAATATTGGCGACCCAATTTTCAATCTTAATTTTCCTCACGCCCCCCTTCATACAATAATAATGTATATTGAATACAATAATAATGTACTTTGACGTTAAAGCAACAATATGATTTTAATCATAAACTGTACGAGTTATCAAGATAAGTATTAAAACTTTTGTCTATAATATTGCATCTGACAAGCCCATGGGAGTCACTATCAATTATTAAACTTGCTCTTAACTTAGTACTGAGGGATTAGTTATCAAATACATTGTAAAGTACTGATACATTAACAAGTATATTATATAAGTGTAAATGTATATTTTATTTTTTTATTAAATCAGAATGTATGTTGTTTTGCTACCTTTCAGTAAATTAGTAATTTTTTAAATCTTTTATTTTCAACTTTTCAAAATGCTCGCGCCCCCTCGTTGGTTTATCACGCCCCCTTAGGGGGGCGCACCCCACAGTTTGAGAAATGCTGGCTTAGATTGATTATCATATGCTTTCATTATGATTTTGTATATTCATATGCAAACTGTATTTCTAAAAGTATCAGTTCTCAAAAGTTTCTCTAAACTGGTCAAATGATTTCTAAAAGAGCCAAAATAATACTGTTTTTATTTATTTTTATATGTATATAATAAACTTTACTTGCAACGACAAAAATCATCGCATATCAGCTATCTATGTACCTTTTATGGAGAAACTTTTTGAAAACTAAAGCTTAAAAACTTGTGTGTACAATAAATAAACATTTCTATTTATACTGAAGCGAGATTTTTCAAATATATATATATATATATATTGTTTAGTTTTTTTCAAAACATACTTTTACGTAAAATCACAATTATTTTTTTGAAAATTATCATTTTTTGTTATGAAATCTGCTTTCTATCTAAATGTTTTGAGAATAATTCAAAAATGTCACTTCAGTATACACATATTCATTCAGGTTCTAAATTTCATATAATTAAAAGCACAATGATTTCATAAAATTTACAAACTTTGCTTCAAAAGTACGCAAGTACGTTACAGTTATTATACAGTTAATCTATAGATAATGGGGTTTGCTAAAATGAAAAAATGTAGAGGCCTTGCAAATTCTTCTGAGATTTAAAAAGCCAATATTTACACTTAATTTATCAAAATGGGCATGGCACAACAGCTGATTAATTTTTTTAAAAGTCTCATTTTGACATACTTCTTATCCGTAAAATAGAAAATCACTAAAAAGGTCATGAATTGGAGATTTCAGAAATATCAAAATCTAAAAATCGATAGTATAAAGATTTTTAGCCTGCTGATTGGCCTTAAAGGAGACGGGAACTTTGGTATCTCAAACTGGCAAATATCCTTAAGTTTTCGTGATAGAAAGCACTGTTGATCGTGTACGTGATTCTTTTTGTAGGAGTCCTGATAAGTCTTTTAGGCAAGCCAGTAACGATATCCATTCCATTCTGTTCGAACATGTCGCTGTAAACTAATGACCGATTTAAATTCCGTTAACCAAAGTACGCACTACATCTATCACTGTGGCGCCGGCATCTTTACTTAAGAAGTCAGTGTAACAAGTTTATCGTTTGCGATATCCGAATAATGCACACACGTGCGGCCGATCGAACTAGACTCAAAAATCTTGGAGAGTTTTTCAATCCCTGGATGAACAATTTATAACATTCTGATGGGTAGTTCTGTAATAACAAGCCATTACTTTTGGATACTTTTTACTCGGATACCCTGTAATGTATATATATATATATATATATATATTTATATATAACATAAATGTATATGTAACATTTTCATATATGTATTTTAACTTATAAATTAATACCAAAGAGAAAGATATTCACTCATTCAAGAAGCATTAAAATGTAGTTTATTGAATTTCTTAAAAATTGAGAAGAATGACGATATAAGGCTTTCTCCAAAAATATTTTTCAATGTATACGAAGTTTGTGGAAAAGAACGAACCTCTAAATATTTATTATAATTACAAAATATTCAATTAGCCTATATAGACAGAGTTATTAGGAACAAAGGGGAAGAAAAGCTTTTTAGCAAGTGTATCAAATATTTTAGAAGTAAATACGTAATTCTGATGTTAATAAATATCGTAATTTTGTCCAGAACAAAAAGTATTCCAGAAGAATATCGGAAGTATTCGTAAAAAATGAATAAAACTAATTGCATTCGATGGCTTTGGATAGAGGATAAAATTACTATTCAATTACAGGTGTATATCGGAAATGTAAAACAAAAATAAAATAAAAATACTGAACTAACAAAAAATGCAGGTGATTTAAGAAGATTTTTGCATAAATACACAGTTATTCTAATAACATCTATATGTTAATTCCAAAATGTTCACGATTTCAATGATTTCACACTTGAAGTGTTTGAGAGACCTGTCCGGATAATAATTTTAAAGAAAATCAGTCGCCCATCCGGTATAGTGGTTAGCGACGTCTATGTAATGTGTCTGATGTCTTTGTAAATGTATAGTGCCTTCACGGCCTGGGAGTACTTTAAACAGCGGTCGAGCCGAAAGTCCTCTCGTGAGGTTGGTGGAAGGGGAAGAGAGGTGGGAGGCCTCTGACCACCCCCAGAGTGTTTTCCATCAAAATTGGGGTGAAACCGAGCTAAATCGTTCTGTCACCTGTATGGTGCTCAAAGCTACGGCTAACGACAGGCGTCACTTATCTCTTTACCATGATGAATTTCGTGCGCCTTGATCTGGCCTTTCAAGAAAATCAAATGTGTGCTTGTTTGCAATAAACTATTTTTTTTTAACGAATACAGGAATTACAGTTGTTGATACATGTGTGCTAAAACTCAGTGTAATAAATGCTTAGAAATTATCTCAAATTCATTCAAAAATACTTTCTTATTTTAAATGAAATTATTAGAAATAGTGAACATGAAATCTTTCAGGTTGAATGATATGACAGCTTAAAATCCAGACTTCATAAATTCTCTACCATTTTAAGTTTTGTTTACTATATAAATTATTTGAATATATATTCTTGCTATAAAAAATTTCTTATGTTTTCTGCTCGAACACTAAGCATAAATGCAATTTTTTCGGAGTAATATTTTTATTTAGATATACCATTAAAAAGCAAACTGCACTCGAATATTGAAAGGCAATTACACATTATTGAGACAAGCAATCTATAAACTGTTTCTCAACGTAATCAACAGGTCGCTGTGAACAATTTTCAGAACGTAGCCCTAACCATTTAAAACTCAATAGATGTTCTAATGTGGAGCACCACTACCTGACTTCATTCATCAACCCTGTCCTTGGACACTCCAGGGAGTCACGTTCCATTTTAATTTAATGCCCAATGTCAATAAAATGTCTTCTTAAGCAATTGGCTCTGGAGGTGATTGATGGAATTCCATTAGATGCAGTCAAGATCTATACTGATGAAATTCCAATGGTACTAAGGGAGGGACAAATACTACTGTCATGAACTTCCTGGCTGCATCATAAAAATTCAGAGAAGAAATGCTAACCACGTTTCTGTCTTCAGAACAGAGCTAATAGCTATGATGTGTGGGGTCTTTCATTAATTAACAACTTTTTCTGAAATTTGGATCCTGACAGACAGCCGATCATCCATCTAACATTTATCGAATTGGCCATCTATCGGCCCAGAAGGAGTATTCTACACTTTTTTCAACAGCTTTAAGATCGGCACCCTATCCACTTGCAGTGGGTCCCTTTTCATGTAGGCCTGCCCGGGAACGAAGAAGCGGATGACCTTGCAAAGGCGGCTACCAGCGATCCCGTGGATCCGGAAGACCACATAGTCCTTACGTCCACTACGATCTATTCCAGGGCTAAAGAATTAATATGTAGAGGTTCGTCCTGGTAATTTCAAAGACACCCTGGATTCGCTATATCATTCAAGGGTTCCAGATCATATCAGACGGCATTCTCGCGATTTTCGACTGGTCACCTGAGGTGGATGAGTTTTGAAGGTGGCATAAGAAGCTTCCCAATTTGCGCCAAATGTAACCTCAGTCCTTTTTCTTCTCAGCACATTCTGCAATGTCTAGGGTTTTCCTGTGAGGAGGCTGTTGCTTTCCCCTGCTGTTCTTAAACTTTATACAGATTTATGGGCTCATGTATATGGTGTAGTTTCGCTAGACCAGATGGGGATTAGTTCCATCACCACCACCACCAATAGAAACCCATTCCATAATTATTGAAATAGCAAACAGCCGCTGTCTTAACCTGGTCATCGTTGGCAAAAGGGCGTATGTCAAGATGTTTTTTCTACTTACCATACGCATGGAAAACTCAAAACAAGCTTCGCTCTACAACAAACCTGCCTCTCTTCTTTTCTGAACTAGTTCTTACGGCAAACTGCTACTGCTTCTCTAGAGGGACTTTTTAAATGACCGACGGGGGAAAAAAAATTCCGAAAATATTTTTGAAATTCCAGATTCAAAATTGTTTTGTGATTCGGTTCATTTAAAAAAAAGTTCTCATCTTGCGACATTTTAAACAGAAATTTGAAATTTTGGACTTAAAATAAATAACAAAGAGGAAGAATATTTATTGAAGGAAATTTAAATAAAAATAAAAGCAAGTGAACGGCAAAAATGTTCGAGAGTTTTGAGAGAGGGATAAATATGAATAAACAATTTTGATGTAACGTTATTGAAACCCTCCACGCAAACAAAATCCTGTACAAAAGGAATTACAAATAGAATTCCTGCACTAATGCACAGTAGGAAACAAGACGAAATCGAAACGTAATTAGAAATTCAAAATGAAACTCTTCATTTTCTAAACTAAATTCTAACTAAAAGTTATATTCTGGTAATAATGGTGTACATTCTTTCTTTTGACTTCATTGACTCATAACATATGTCATTATGCTGATGGGAGGCTTATAGTTAACACATTTAATGTAATATTTAAATGAGGATGTTATGTGTTACACATTAAGAGAAATTCAATTTATTTCAGTTTTTTTTTTTTAAATTAACAATCATTGTGTTATAAAAACATAATTTATTGTAACTATTAGCCGTTTGAAATATTCTAATTTAATAGACATTCCTCGCCAGACTAGGTCTTATGCGTGCTTAAAAGTTTACTTTAAAAAATATTAATTAAAAGTTAATAATTGATTTTTTTTAGCTCGAAAAATTTGGAAGTATATGATTTCAGCTCAAAAGCTCCGGTATTTTAATATACATACTTTCTCGTTATATATCTGAATAATAATCTGGCGTAGGATACTGCAATCATTTGAAAATTACAGCAACTTGAAGGTATGACTTGCAATGTTGTTGCTTTTTTATATCCTTGTGAGAATAAAATTTAAAATCTTATAATGTTCCTTTAATTGCAAAACTTAAAGATATCAAACGATAAAAAAAAATTCACAGTAGAAAATTTTAAAAACTATAAACTTTCATCAAGTAAAATTTCCATTATTTCCAGACATTTTGAAACATTACTTTTGTTGCATTTTTCATCCAGCGAGCAGATAGCAGTGCCGGTTCGACTCTCTCTGTATATATATATATATATATATATACAGATACATACACATATACATATATATATACATTATATTATATAGATATATAATGTTTACATCTCCTCAGACTGAGATAAGAGATTCAGGCGGAGCGAACACTTTCCGAGCACTAAAGTGCAGTCGAACTTGAAAATTAGCTCCATGGATCCCCATCAACAGTGACACCACAAAAAACGTCGCCCATTACTCAGTAATGATTATCATTGGTCAAAGGAGGGACTTTTAGTCTCGGTGACAGTAAAAGGAAAATTGATAACGATTAGAGAGTAACTATAAAATAATGCATGGTAAGTAGATGGGAAAAGATGCAATTTCTTTTTAAATATAAATTACTCTCCTTCAAAGTCTGGTATTCATCCTGCTAAGCAAGCCCGAAATAACATGCTGGTTTCAAAATAACAACATAAAAAAAATTTAAGTCAATTCCTAATTAGTTCAACAAAGAAAAATTTCATTTTAGTTACTTTTATCAAATAATTTCAATTAATATGCTTATGTATTTACATATGACATAATCCTAACTATTAAGTAGCAATTAACTTTTATTAATAACCATTAAAGTATCGTATTGTCATCCAAAAAAATAGTGTATGTAAAATTTTGGTTCAACTGAGTGCTTTAAAATGTGAGGGGAAAAAAATCTTTCAAGTTTTGACCCAAGTCGCTAAAAAGGAAGCCAACGTGGCTGTATCTGTAATTCTTTGAATAATAAGTTTTAATCAATTAATTTTTATTAATTATCATTAAACTACCGTATTTCCATCCAAAATAATCGTGTATATAAAATTTCAGCTCAATTCAGCGCTTTAAAATGTATTTTATTAATGACTGAAAATTTGAACAAGATATTTATGGGGAAATTATGAACTAATAGTAGGAATTGAAAAAAATATCGTGAAAAAATTAGAATTTTCATATTGACGTCGCACTATAAAGCAACAAGAGGGCTACTAGCAACGGACCTCATGATTTGGATCCTCGTCAGTTGACGAAGACGACCTAGATACCACACCACACCAACGGGAAGACATTGAGCCTCGACCTATTTAACGCGTGCATTGGTCTGCTCTACACAACAAGTCTTCATTGGCACCAGGACTCGAACCCACGATACTCTGGCCTTGAGTGCATAAACCATAATTACTAGGCTGCAGCGGCCAGATAAAATCCTTATAATATCTAAAGAGAAAAAGAGAGTTTAAGAGAAAAAGAAAAATTGAATTTAAATGCATCGATTAGCCTTTAAAAAGTATTGCCACCGACATCAATTAGAAAAGAGAAAAGAAAGGAAAGTTTAACAGATCGTTTTTGGTAACTGAATGGCATTTTTATTTCCCTTTGTTGATAAAGAGAAGACGGAGAGCATAAAAATCGCATTTGGGAAGCAGTTAAAGAGCAACACCCATTCACAGCATTTATTCATAAATCTTTGAAATGGCTCTTAAAGGGTTTATTTGGGAGGGTAAAATGCGATCACCCGCGAAGATAAGACTCCCAACCAGAAATAAACAGACTTTTCGCGACGATCTCGCTCCTCAATTCCGGGAAATAAAGTGCTCTTCCCCAATTCGATTTCCGGAATTTTTTTAAAAAATGACAGAACTCCGCGTGAGGGTGCTTCAATATTTAATGCCATCCGAAGTTATTTTTCTTTTATTTTCCTCCTGCTGACGCTTTTTGTTCACTCGCGATCATCTGTGTTGGGGTACTTCTTGCTTGTTTCGAAAATATTTTTATTCACCCAGAGGCTGTTGTTCTAGCTATTGTACCCGACTGCATTCAAATGCCTCTTTTCACCAACAATGAAATTAATTTTCAAAAATAGGTTCTAACAGCGGTAAATTTCTTGCAATGGATTGAAGTAAAACTCACACAAAAATTAAGTCATTTTTTCATTGCGTTATTTATACGTCATCAGAAGCTCAAGGGAAAACTGAAATAAAATCCTATTTTCAAGTATTTTTTGACAGGAGTACACAGCTGTGCCATTTTAATTAAGGTCTGAGCATAGAATTCATTTTATATTTATTCAGTTTTATTTCATTTTATTGTTCACTCTAAGAACATAGCATAAATCTTAGATGTTCACACTTCAGTTTAGGATAACGCTGATTATGGAGACTTGGCCATTAGGAATTGTTCAGTTCAGTACAGTAATAACATTGTAATTTCGGAGACTTGACCATCATCTTAAGCTCCGAAAGAATTGGGGGTGAATATATTAACATTTTAGAATCTATTGGTAGACATTAAGAATTCTTCCACTTTTTGGACATACTCCCTTGTTGTTGTTTCTCATCCCCGAGATCACACACAGCAAAGCTAGATCAGGTCCATGAGTCCATTCACCCTGAAGAAGTCCAAAACCAATAGGGGATCTTGAACCAAGTCCTGCCTGGTAAGCCCCAAACAAGATAAAATGTGGCCAGGGGAGGCCTGAGCAGAAGAACACTTAGTGCAAATTTCGAAATGTTTAATACCATCGACAAAATACAATGACATCAGATGACCACTAAGGAAACGAGTAAGCGCAGTTTGATCTCGTTTACTGCTGCCCCGAACCAAGGAGCTACCAGGGCATTTGCTCTGATACCATGGGTGCACCGGTGGGATCATCCAAATGGCCTTATTATTTGCTTTATACTTTGAAAATAGTTCCAAATAAGTAAGAGGAGTGGCAAGCGTTGTAGTTTCGCGAGCACCAGCCCTGGCTAAGCTGTCCGCAATTTCGTTCCCAGCAATGTTGACATGAGACGAGATCTACTGGAAGTGCATCTGACGAGAAAGGGAAAGTATTTTTAGTATCTTGAGAATGTCTGTTCCTGTGGGATCCCTCACATTATGCCAATTGGCCAAATGCTGGATGGCACTTCTACTATCCGAAAAAATCCAGATATCGTGTAGCTGTGGAAGCAACTCAATAGAGTTCAGTCCCTCTAGAATTGCAACAAGCTTGGAACGAAATACCGAGCAAGAGTTCGGATTTTTTCTCTGGATTTTAATTTCCTGGTCCCGAAAACTAATATAGATGCCACTGCCAGAACAGTCACTACCAAGTTTACTGCCGTCTTTGTGCATATGAACGACATTATTAATTCTTTCAAGAGCTAATTGTTTCAGGTATCACGGCAATTCCTTTTGTTGGATAGAGAGGTCAACATGAAAGTAAACTCCATTAAGACACTCAAAAGGGTCAATAATCTGAGATAAGCTGAGAAAGCAACGTCTCCAAAGGAACTGCCTCGTTTGAGCCTCTGGTGACTGCTCCATGACCTTAGAAATTTCGATGTACGATTCTGAAAGCCAAAACCGGAGAGCTTGTGTGTTTCACTAAACATGCATTTCTCTTAAGACTTAATGGCTGCAGGTCGACTTCATAGAGCACAATATCTTTTGGGCAAGAATTGCGAAGGCCTGTTATAATCTTTGCAGCACTGAGTTGAACACGTTCAATTTTTTTGCAAGTTTGAACCAGAGAAGCAACAGAAGATGGGGAAACCATATTCCAAAATAGGACGAATGAGGTAAACGTAAGTATTTCTGAGAGTACCAGCATCAGCACCCCAATCACGGCCGGACATGTACTTTAGGAATTTAATGCGTTTCTTAGCTCTGAATGCAAGGTGTTCCAAATGTCTATTATTCAAAGTCTCAGGATCCAATATGAAGCCCAAATACCTTGGGTGTTTCTCTATTTCCAGGGGCTGACTGTTCAACAGGATTCTTGGTCGAAAATTGTATAGTTTCCTATTAGTTGTGAAGAAACCCACAGTAGATTTTGACGGGCTAAAACTTAATTTGTGATTTACAGCAAAGCTCCACACGTCAGCCAGATCCAGATTCACACTCTCCTCTACCTTTTCAGTATCAGAATTGGAACTCCAGAGGACAATATCATCTGCAAAGATGCCAATTTCACAGTCATTAGGAATGACTTTTTCAATTCCTGCAAGAAAATGTGTAAACAAGGTAGGGCTCAAAACCGAGCCTTGAGGAACATCTTGGCTTATTTTAAAACCATTTGAGGTCTAACTATTGAATCTCACCCAAATGTGCCTATCTCTCAAAAAATCATAAATCCAGGGCAGCGCTCTACCACGTATACCGAACTTAACATACAATTTAGTAATCAGCTTTTAAGTCCAAACCCTATCAAAGGCATTAGAAAGGTCAAGAAAGGCGGCTATAGTGTGGTTTGTAGGTTTCTTGTTTTGAGCATCTCTGACACTCTGGCTAAAATAAAGCAACTGGTCAATTGTGCTGTGGCCCTCTCTAAAATCGTATTGCTCCTTCGGTAACAGGTTGTGGAAATTTAAATAAAACGTAAGTCTCTTTAAAATCATTGTTTCCATAATTTTACATGTTATGGAAGTCAAAGCAATTGGTCTAAAACTCCCAGCAGAAGCAATGTCCGTGCCAGGTTTTCTAATAGGTATCCCAATCGCTTTTTTCCAATCTCGAAGACGACCCAGCCTCCAGGAGTCGTTTAAGAGGTCTAAAAGTCTCTGTTTTCCCTGGAGGCCCAAATGACATCATTTGATCGTGAATACCATCAGGCCCAAGTGAGGTGTTTAAATTCAAACCTAAAATCGCAGCATCAAGCTCTTGAGCTGAGAAGGCTCTGCTGAAAATAGCCGGACCCACATTAGGATTACTGCGACAGCCATGAACAACATTATTCGCTATAGTCTTCGCGTATTTGTCGTTGCCAGTGAAGTTCAGACTACTTATAAATTGGTAGTGTTCCCCTAAAATATTAGCTGCCTGTTCATCATTCTGTGCCAAAAGTCCATCTGTAGATTGAATAGTGTTGCACTTTTCAAATTGGGGCTGTTCTTTACTAATGTCCTTCACCAGCTTCCACAATTTACCGTTGGAAGATCTTGAATCCAGACTAGAATCCACCTGTCTCTCTTGATCTGCACATACAACTTTTTTAATTGTGCATTCACTCTGTTTAGTTTGATTCTATTGGTGTCACTATGGTCAGAATCCAGACCCTTTAGTATTTGTCTTCTCTCTGCAATTAATGGTTGGAGAACAGGCATTTTACTAGTTAAGTAAGGCCTCTTTCTTCTAAATTTGTCCCTAGGAATGGACTGGCCAACCGCACAGTAAATGGTTCATTTAAAAGACAGTCAGTCTAGATTATCAGTGAGTGTTTCCGCACATATCAGTTTTTCAGCTCGATCAGTGTAAGCTTGCCAATCGGCACGTTTAAAGTTCTATAGCGTCTATTACTGATCTTATAAGTAGTTTGCCTCTTATTCAATTCAAATAGGATTGGAAGGTGATCATTTCCTATGTTCTCAAGTACTTTCCAGTTACATTCGGGGCAGAGATCAGGGCTAACTATGGTTACATCCAGAGCCTCTTTAGAATTGTAGCTATGTGAGTAATGAGTGGGAAATCTATCACATTAAGAAACACAAAACCCTATCATCGACCCTATTCAGTAAGTGGACTCCTCTAGAATTAATGCCAGAGGAGCCCCACATAAAGTGTTTGGCATTAAGATCGCCCAAGCAAATAGTATTTGGCAAGAAGAGATTTTGCAGGTCAATAGGTATTTTATTGAGGTCAGGAGGTTGATACATATTAAGTATATATTAAAGTATTTGCCTCTCCAATTAATCTGAATCTCGAGATTAGAGTTACCAATGATATTGATACTTTGATATTTTATATTTCTGATGAGGAACATATTAAGCCTCCACCACTCTTATTTTGTCTATCTGTCCGATAGATATCATAGCCCTTAACCTTGAGATGAGTATCACTCTTCAACTTTGATTCTCTTGCAAAACAATAATTTTCACACCATAATTTTTAGCAAATTCCAACACTTGATCTAATTTGGATCTGGCAGTAGTAGAGTTGATACGATTTATATTGATCTGAAGTAGCTTCAATGAACTTAAATGTTTAGGAGACTGTAATAAATTTTTTTAACCTGGCCCTCTACCTAAGCCAGGAGCGTGGTCCTTTTTAGACTGCGCGACGATCGAAGCAGCATGAAAAGCAATGGGCGACTTGTTCATGGGTGGGGTAAAAAGCAATTTCTATGGTCAGAGACCTGGAGCACCGGCGGCAGAAGACTGACTTAGCTCCGGAGCCTACAGACTTTAGCTGGACAAAGTGGAATGGCCTTCACGCCTTGGGTGGCCCTACCAGGAGAATACACTCCCGACGTACTTCGCCCACTCCATCCTGTGTCACCTCTTCGCCACGGAGAGGCAGTCTGTAGGACTTGAGGGGGATGTTTAACATCTCGCTATGGTTGAGTGAGCGTATCTCCAAAAACGGGGAATGCACCATTTTTTGAAATAAAATGTTTCGTTGAGTTTTGTAATTTCTACAGGTTAAAATAAAATATTCATTTGTTTCTGGTTCTCGACACATTTGAGAATCTACTTGTTTAAAAAGAAAATATATATAATTCAATGGTAATTTCTTTGATCATACCTTATTCATTAAAACCTCTGAATATCTATTATTTGCCGCCTGTATTTCAGTTTTCAAGATGTGAAATATAATTAAAGTTTTTATATCTTCTGATCTTTGTCTATTCTCCATCATTTTTACTTTTATGGTTTTTATAAATATGTGTGAAGATCTCTCTCTCTTCACAGGAATTCAAGGAATAATACACCAAGGTTCTAGAGAGGCTTTGGCTAGTTTATCTACTTCATTAATCTCTATTACTCTACGTGCCGGTACCAAATGAAAGTTATTGATTAAACTATATGAAGACTCTCTTGTAAATTAGAAAATAAATTTAAAATTATCATATTTAATTTTCTATTAGTATTTTGGAGACTTTTTAGAACCGATAAACTGTCAGTCAAGATAAGATAATTTTCTGCTTCCGTAACCCAATTTTGTAAAGCAATACATTTGGCTAAGGCTTGAGCAATGAAAATTAAATTCATCTCTCTCTGTAAGAAAGTTAGTTGGGCGTTTTTCTTGGGGATCAAGATTCCTATTGATGTTTGATTTGTAGTTTTAAAATCATCTTGCTATAAGGATAGCGTTATTAAAATTTTCTCAGATGTAATCTCAGTAAACATATTTTGCACTACGATATCTGTAAGATCTTTGTTTTGAAGCCGCAGTTCGAGGGTACAGATGCCTATTTTACATAAATCGGTGGTGGCGAGATTCATCGAAGAATATCTGCTTTAGAAATGCAGAGTTTTTGAAGGTGTTGATCGTTTCTTGAAAACCATTGATTTCTTTCTTTCTATTTTTATAGAAAATTTAATAAATTTCTGTTGGAATATTACTGGATAAACGACTGTCATTTTAAGAGTTAAGAAGTAGACTTATTCCCCTTCGGTGAGAAGGTGATGGAGATTGTTTGTAGAGAAATTCTAATGCCCTGGGCTGCTGTACTTTTGATGATATACTGCTATTTCTAGTAATTTTAAAGAAAACGGCTTATTCATTTCTTGACTATTGTCTGACATAGAGGTATTTTGAATAGTATCGCTACTTTCTTAGCATAATTATGTATAAAACAGTTTGCTTGAGATGGTTCGTTAGTTAACATGATCCCATATTGTGTACTTAATAATACTAAATGAGGAATAAATAGAGTTTACTCTATTTCTGATTATCTTAATTATCTTAAAAAGTTCTTTGGGAGAGGTGATTCTTTCGTATGTCTCATGCAAAAAACCTTCTTTATTGGCTTTAATAGTTTGCTTAAGTTTTGTGTGTGTGTTCTTATTTCTTCTTATATTTCATCTAGTTTTTCTCTTTCAAATATTTTCTCCTGCTTTTTTAAGAATTCATCTCTTTTTTTGCTCTTATATACCTGAATGCTGTTGTACACCATGGAGCTCTTGAAAGGGCCCGTTTTGATTCTAAATGCTGAGATGAAATTTGTGAGCTTTTTTTAATTTCTTCAAAAATATCCATGCAGACGTCTTTATCAAAACTTAGCTTTTGTTGAAGGAAATTTTACTTAATTCATTCCATTTATTTATTTATTTTTTGGAAAAAAGTATTTGTTGCTGAGCTGTATGATCCTTTGTATTGAATGATTATGGAGAAGTGGTCACTTTCTAAATTATTGGTATTTGTGTGGACCAAGTTAAATCATAATTTAAATTTATTGTTGACGAAGGAAGATGAACTGCTGTAAATATTTCTGATGAATGAAGATAAGTTGGTCTTTTATCGTTTGGTTATATGATATCATTTTCAAAAATCCACAATGAAATTTTTTTTTTTTTGGAACATTGGGATTTTTTTAGCTTTATACCTCATGAAATGCATTGAAATTTCCTAAAATCAGACTGTAATCATCTAAATGTTGTAATTTTCAATAAATCGGTGTCATTAAAGTTTCCCGGTGGAATATAAATGTTAAAAACTGGAAGAGGTATTGTATTTATCTGAACCTTGACTATTAAAATGTCTAAGTCTTAACTAATTCGGGAAAAAATCTTTATGAGCTAAAATATCTTTTCTGAAGGTTATCCATAATTCTGATGCTATTCTGCCTTCTCTATCAATTAAGAAAATATTTTTATTGGGGATGGTGAAAGTATCCTTAGGATGTAACCATGTTACGAGTACTATTAAAAGGCTTGCTTGTTGAAGAATTGGTGTAAAAAGAATATCTGGTTTTTAATTCCACATGCATTCCATTCGATTAGTTGCAAGACCTAAGAGAAATATAAAGATGCGAGACAACGTATCTAATTTATCTATTCCAAAAAATGAAAGATAATATTTTCAATTTTTTACTGAAAATAAGGAAAAATTGAACATCTGTATGTTTTATTTTGTTCCACAGACATTGACTCTCTGCTCGGATAATTTTTTAAGCCTCTTTGCCTTGTCATTAAGCTTGCCATAAATCGAATTGACCTATTTTTTGATAATGTGAAATTGATATTGGATGCAGCTTTTTGTAATGTGGATACCATTGAGTTTATCATGGAAGAGAATTTTGTATTTATTTGGGTGACTATACAGTAATGAGTTCAATAGTAAAATGCCGTACTATTTGTTCTAATTTCTTTTCAATTATATTATTGTTATCTCTGATTGATTATTATATGTTTTGGTGCAGTATGACGTTTTTTTGGCATTTTGAAATTTTTCTATTGATTCATTTCTAGAAACTTTTGTGTTCACCTCTCTTTTAGCTTTAAAATTTCAACTTGTTGATATTTCTTAAATAATTTCGAGTTGGCTTCGTGGGTATCTCTACAAGAGCTACAGAGTTTTTGTTTCAGGATCCTTGTACTCCTTTACAGGAAGGGGTGGGGGTTAATAAAGAGATTCTGCTTTTTATTGAACTTCAGCAAATGTTTTGAATGAGCCCGAATTTCTAACAATTTGTACGTTTTTCTGGCTTTCCTTATTAAATTTGAACTTCAAACATCTTGAAATCGATTGGAACTCTGTTTCAGGATCCTATTTGAGTGACTTTGAGTGTTTTAGTCGGTAGGATTCCAAATTCTGTTTTTCTTGTAAAACATTGTAATTTTGAAACTGAATAGTTGTTATTTTCTAGTTCCAACTTTAAATCATCAATAGTATATTCAGTGTCTGTTCATTGTAATATATAACTACAAGTTAGACCAATAAATGATAATCTTGTAGTAATTTTTGTGCCATTTATCTATTTAATATTTAATGCCTCCATGGCAGTTTTGCATCTCTACTTGTTTTAATAATTATCTTGTTTCTTGTTTTAAATACTTTTCTTCCTTGAGAATTCATTCATAATTGCTTCTTTTAGTTTTGATGTTTTATTACTCTGAAAATTATTATTAGAGTTAAAAAAAAGCGTGATACTAGGATTCATAGTTAAATTTTGCTGTTCCTTATGTTTAGTCATCAATTCAGTATCTGTTATATTGTTCTAAATTTAATTGACATTTCAAACTCTCGATCATTTGCAATTTCCATTTTGTTTTCTGGGTGAGGAAAAACAGACATTTTTCATCCTCCTGCTAAAAACTCTACTTCTTATAAGTACAGAAATTTATTCATAAACTAAAACTAAAATATCTTATCTATAAATAGAATAAACAATGCAATGCAAATTTCAAAAGTTTAAAAATCTGTATTCAAAACAATCTCACCCCCTACTAGAATCAGTTGTGGACACCTCCCCTCTCTTGCGTTTTCGAAGGGATTTTTTCAATTGTCAGTCCTACTGACGCGGTTACACAAAGAAGCGGACTGAGAGAGAGTTTCATGAACGTCGCACTAGAAGGCAACACGAGGAACCTCGTCATTTGGATCCTCGGGCAAGTGACGAGGAGGACTTCTCAGCTCCCGTTCGCTCGAGGTAGGAGAGTGAGTTTCCAACTTAGGTGTCGTCCTCATCACTTGATCACGGTTCGATATTACGAGGTCCGTCACCAATACGGACCTCGTTGTTTTAAACATGGTCAAGTGACACCTGAGCTGGAACCCTCCTCTCCTAACTACCACACCACACCAACGGGAGGACGTTTGAGCTCTCTACTGATTTTACGTCCATCGCTTCCCTAGATGGCGGGTCTTCAGCGGTACTAGGCTCGAACTCAAGACGCACCGGCCACGAGTCCATTACTTTGACAGGCTACAGTGCTCACCATGTTGCTTCGCAGTGCGACGTAAGAATTTTTTTAATTAAATCCGATCCATTCAAACCTGTGCTTCTTGTGGAAAGTGTTCTCGAATATCTGATTCCCCGTAAACATCTCTCTGGATTTGCCCCTTTTGTTCCTGGCATCTGATATGACATTATTTTTCAATAATCTCTTAAGAAGTAATGATCCATGTGAGTGTAAGAAGGATAAGCATTTGTTGAAATGTCACTCATAGTTTTTCGTCTCGAAGTAATGAATGGGACCCATGCGACATCTTCGCTATGCATATTACGTTATAATTGTGCTAAATTTAGTTTTCGGCTCATGGTTGTAAATTTCGAGATACATTGTCAATAGTTCATTCGGGTATTTTCCTTTTTATTTCTGGTAGTTCAAATCTATCAGCTAGTGTAATTTTTGTGATTATTGTTTAGATCTAATTTTCGTATGTTACATCCAAAAAAATATAATGAACAACCAGTCAAAGAACCTTTCAGAAATATGTGCAGCCTCTTTCTAAATATATGTTCAATCTTTGTTATCTATTAATTGAGATATTTTTTGTACCACATTTGTCAACCTGTTAATTCTGTAAAAAAAATTATAATTAATTTTTCGCATTCTCCAAGGTTAAAATTCTCAGGATATCTGATACTTCTATTTAAGAAGAACATTCTATTCTAATTTCTTTTGGTCATTTTAATTTCAATTTTGCTTCTTTGAAATTCTAATGAAAAAATTAATTCATTAGAATTCCGATAAACATTCAACTGGGGAAAAATGTTTATTGATTAATATTCCTCACTAGCTTTGAGGAAAACATTTTTATCAACTTTGCAACAATTTTATCCTTTGCGCATCCGATTTCTTAGCTTTCTATGCTCAAAAAATTTTCGGAATATTCGGAGTTTCAAAAATGCTCTCCATATATTGTTTCCTGTACGTTTCAAACAACAGACAATTTTTAAAAAATGGTATCGAACACTTTCCAAAGACATCAATTGACAGGTAAATAGTTTTCTTTTCTAAAAATTTAAGGAAGTCGATTGAGGTATCATTAGAAAAAACATAAATTATTAAATATCATTACAAGAAAAAAGTTAGTAAAAAATGTAAGGATATTTCGATTTTGCGTGCAATGAAATCTTTAAACAATTCTTTCTAAGAGTTCAGGCCGTGATAGACTAGTGGTCAAGGTATCGGATCGGGACTAGCTTGTCACGAGTTCGAGCCTAGTACCACTGAAGACCCACCGTGTAGGGGAGCGATGCACGTTAAATGTGTCGAGAGCTCAAACGTCCTCCCACTGGTGTGGTGTGGTAGCTAGGAGAAGGGGGTGCCAGCTCAGGTGTCGTCCTCTTCACTTGACCATGGTTCAAAATGACGAGGTTCGTTGTCAAACGCCCTCGTGTTGCTGAACAGTGCGACGTTAATATTCACTCACTCACTCTTTCTAAGAGTTCAATGATTGTCCAAGGTAAATATTTACGATTAGAAATCGTGGAGATTTAAAAAGGGAGTTAATAATTTATATAAATGTTTTACTGATCACTTTATCTAGCAATGTTTAAAAAGAAGAGAAACATTATGAATTTTTTGCATAAAGTAGTCTAAGATGTAATTCTTTTACGTATTTTTTTAATGTCAGATAAAAAGCAACGAGAATAGATTTAAATAAGAAAGAAACGAAACGAGAAATGAGAAAGAAAGCTATTGAAACAATTTTATATACTTATACTGTTATCCAAATGTTAAGCATTAATGATGTTTAAGTAAATATTTAAGGAGGGAAGTCAAATGGCGGGAAGCGTGATATTCGAGTGCAATACGGTGATACCATTAGAAAACAACGCAAATGTGGGATATTTATCACTGTCCAACTGAACAGTTTGAAAGTACAAACTTACTTTAGTGGGGAAAAAACTATAAGGTTATTTAGCTGTCTAAGATATGTTGTCGCCTCTGGTACCCACTTAATGTACAAGGATTGCCCATGTGTGAATGAATTCTCGCCTCAAAGAATTCCAAACATTACGAATTGCTCTTTTTAGTTCTTGAACAGAGTTTTATGGTTTCCAAAGGGCTGCAATTCGTCTCAACAGAAATTAGATTAGGTGAGTGAGAACGAACCATTGCATTCGCTAGATATTTTCACTTTCGACGACTAGGATTACACAGTGACAAGGAGAATTATCATCCATGAAAGTGAATGCATCTCGAAAAAAAGGAAACATAAGGCTTAAGGATTTTGTCTCTGTATCTTTTACCACTGACCCACCCCTGTATTAAAGAGATGGATGTCTGTGTGGCCATTTAGCATTATGTTTTCTCACACTATGATCCCTTTGAAGAAAAAGGATATCTTTCCTTGATGTTATATGGAACTCGTCAGTAAACATCACATTGGTCTACGTTTGCAAGCTCTGGTGCTGTTGTTTAAAACACCAGCTTAGACGGACGCGTTATTTGTATTCCTATGTGTGCAGTCGGCATAGGAATACAAATAGCTGATCGGCTAACATACAGACCAGCATGTATGAGTCTCTTATAAATAGTATGCCTCTATCAGAATTCCGAAAAGATTTCTTTTTTATCTAATATATATATATATATATATATATATATATATATATATATATATATACCTTGTATAGAAAACTTGTTCAGTCGGCATTTTATTTTTGTGTCAAAAAGCTATAACCGGATTTTAATTATCATAAGGTCTATTTTGATCGAGTATGTCAATCTTAGATTCAGGAATCCATCTTATTATATCCTCTTAATCAACTTAAAACTATCATATTGTGTACACTTTACCGCACCGCGATCTTATTTTTTGGAATATTTCCAAGTTTTATTTAGAAATTATCAAATCATAAACTGTACCCACACACACGATACTATCTCAAATAAAACAGCTAAATGTTTGTGAACATGCTATTTGAAATGTGTAAATGAGATGATGACCAAGAATGTATGAAGAAGCCCAAGAATGTAGCTGAGTATTTAATTACTGTGGGTTTTCATTGAAATAAAAACAGAAGAATTAGAAAAAGGTAGACTAGTACTGATTTACTACTAGTAGACACACACTGATTTAAAAAAATAATTGTTCTCTCTCTCTCTCTCTAGTTTTCTTTTCTAACAAAATTGAATAACTCTAGACTAAGAACTCTCTGAAACTAAGAAAATAATAATGATAAAAATTGCCACGGAAAGAAAATCTCTTTCTCCGCATAGTTATCACATGTATATTCACAATTTAAACTGAAAGTACAATTTAAAAAACTGTCTGAAGAGTTAATATTTGAATTCCATTAAATTTTTGTACTCTAATTTGTAATGAAATTTCGTAATTTAACTATCCCTAATTGGATTAAAATAACTTTGATTAATTACACTAATTACTGGTATTATTTGCTATCAGGAGGAGATAATCCACAGAAGTTTAGCAAAAATTCAGATCATAAATTTTAATGCCTAATAGGAATCTATAAATTCCTGTTATCTCTCAAATCTATTGAAAAGAATGTAAACAACGCGAGTGGACTTTCATAGTTTGCTCAAATAAAGCTCCACAAAAAAATTATTTTCCGTATTTCTTCATAAACAACTGAACATTCCTTTTAAATTTCATTATAAAATTGGGTAACTACTCTCCTACAGGTAGTTTATTGGATCATTCATGATGGGGGTTGATTGATTTCGTAGCAATAGTTTAGAGAGGTTCCTCTTTCAATAGGATCGTGCTCCTGTCCATACTGCCTTTGCTGGCCTGGTTTCCTGAAAGGGATGTCCAGAAACTCAGTCCCAGAGCGGAATTCTTTGAAGCATCTATGGTTTTTATTAGAATATCCATTGCGAGCTACAACGTAACACCCTAAATTGGTGACGGTTCTTTTGCAAGAACGGCGTACAATTCCTGCTACAATCTTCCAAAAACTAATAGGTCGCTATTACAAATATAATTCCCAGATAATGGTAGCTATTACAAATAATGGTGAACAATCTCATACTAATTTGTAACTGTTCTGCAGAAAAAGCAAAATATACAAGTGCCCCGATATTTTTTATCATATTGTGTAAAATCAATCGCTAAACATTCCATACTTTCTGAAATATGTTCACATATTTTAAGAGTTAAACGATAGATATATATAATATATCACTTGTCGAAAGGACTTTTTTCTTCATTTCTTTATTTAAAAAAACTCCATTTTAATAAAAGTTTAAGGATCCTAGCTATGTATAATCATTTAGATATATCGCAGAGTGTTGTTGTTGTTTCTCATGCCACCTGCCTGACATAGTCAGATCGAGGTCCACGAAATTCATCGGGGCAGTGGGCTAGATGTACGCCTGTCGTTGGCCTTAGCCTTGAGCACCATACAGGACATCGCAGAGTAATACAGGGTGGTCCCGAATTCATGGTACAAACTTTAAGTGTAGGTGCAGGACATTGTAACAATCATTTCTTGTATCGGAATGTGTGGACGCAAGTGACGTGGTGAGGCATAAACTCAAGAGGCCAAAGGAAAGACAAAGGGATTGTTGAAAGCGTCGTTGACAAGTGTAATGTTTACAATAACTGTTCAGCACATGAGCTATGAAGTCCAGCTGCAGTGCCCATTGCTCTACCACCCACTGGCTGTCGGAGAAGATATTATGCCTAATTCAAATCTTGTACTCCCTGAGAATGGAAGAGGTGTAAGCGATTTTCGTTTAACAATCTACAAACGGTCTCATGACTCAGACTTACGTGATGAGCAACAGTTAGTATACTTGACTCTGATCTATCAGCCGCAACATTCAAGATGCTTTCTTCCAGGCTTGAACTGCGTACAGATCTCCGTCGACCAGCCTCATGTTTTGTCACCTGAAACAAACGTGTTTCACGAAGGTGACGATGGAACTCAGAGTTTCTAAAACTGTGGGGCGCGCCCTCCTAGGGGGTCGTGATAACCTTACAAGGGGGCGCGAGCACATCGAAAAGTCAAGAATAAAAGATTTTAAAAAATTGCAAATTTACTAAAAAGAAGCAAAATAAAATACATTCTGACACAATAAAAGCAAAATACACATTTACACTGATGTAATATACTTAAAAATTCATCAGTACTGTACAATGTATTTAATAATTAATCTATCATTACTAAGTTAAGAACAAGATTAATAATTACTAAGGACTCCCATGGGATTGTCATATACAAAATTTAATACTTATCTTGATAGTTTAAACGGTATATATAATTAAAATCGTATTGTATTTTTACGTGAAATATATTATTAAATTCAATTCATTGTTATTTTTTTGTATGGAGGGGGTTGCGACGAAAATTATGATTGAAAATTGGGTCGCAAGTATTGAAATTTTGAGAAGTACTGATGTAACCGCTGAAATATTCTATGATCTGGCATTCGTCAATCAGAAAACTGTGCATGATGAATTCGTAGCTCAGCCATTACCATTTGCATGGCCGAACATGTAAAGTATGCCTGCATTTTCGGCATACGTAAAGTCTCTCATCGTAGACGTCAGCGCAATTGTGAATGGCACCTTCCCCTACTGAGATGCATCATGTTGAACGGTGGTTAGACATCTACTGTCCCCTATCGGCAACGCATCCAACCGATAACTTCATTCCTCTTTTCTTTTATTTCCCCTGTTTGCACCTCACCACTTCACTTGTGACCATATATTCTTATTCAGTAAATGATTGTTACAATGTCCTGTACCTACCCTTAAAGGTTGTACCATGAATTCGGGACCATCCTATATAATCCTGAATTTTTCCGATTATTTTCATAAAAGGGAACGAAATTAAACATATATTTGTCATAGAAACATACATACAGATATAAAAAATACTTCATAGAGGAAAATAACAGAGTTTACTGTTATTTCACTGTATAAACTTTTACAGAGTTTTTGCTTTCCCCGCATATGTTTCTATTTTGTAAAAATTTCAGTAAAAATAATGACAAAAAAGATTTGTGTCTGTACAAAAAAAATTAAAGCCACTACAGGCATCCTTGAGATGTATCCTGCCAAACTCCTTGGACTAATATTTCATTTCACTTCCTCATGTTGTTCTCATGCATTGCTCTACACTCCCTTTAGAACACATTCAGAAACATCCCCCCCCTCCCCCATGTTTCAAATCTTTTCAAGAACAACCTTTCTGTGGAATCCTGCATATTTCTTTTATCTTACTCTATTGGAAATTCCTTTCTCTTGTCTCCATGCAACATGTTTATAATTCTCTTGTTGATAAACGAAAAAGTATGCATTGAAACGGAGAATTTCTGTTTTCTCTAAAAGTATTTTTCCCTTGGAGATTTTTTACTCAATCTCTCTTATTTGTTAAAAGAAAAAGAGCTTGAAAGAGGCAAAGAGGTGATATATATTGTCAAAATTAAGAATTTTTCGGATGGCTGAAATGCTTTTCTTTCATTTTCTGAAAATGATACAAGACGAGTAACAGTAACGACTGGAGAGAAGTTTTATATTTAACTTCTTCCCATGAAATGAAGAATTTATTTTAGGGGTCGAAGACTTGTAAGAAATAGAATATTCAGAGAAAGCAATAAGAACAGATTTCTTCAAAAAAAAAAGAAAGAAAGAAATCCATTCGGAAAAAAAGAGCTTAAAATTTCCTTGATATCAACATTATGTTTTGTCTTTTACAGAAATGGCTTCTGAACTTCTAACGCGTAGTAAATGTTCGAATTCTTATGACGTATAATTAAATGTAAAGATTAAACCAAACGAAATTTGAATAAATTCAGATAATTAATCATATTTAAATAATAAAATGCAAACAATATTGATCGTTGCATCCTCAAAAATAATTTTTAATTTTATTTTTACTAAATGTTAATGGCATGAAATTTAACATGCAGACTGTACATAATATAATCACTGGATAGCAAAATTAAATAGAAGATGAATTTTACGAAGTTTAAATAATTTATATCGATATATTATTTAAATCAAGAAATTTCATATTTGGAGATGGCAACCGGGAATTAGTTTGCTTGCAGACAAAATGGCATCATGCAACAAAACAGCACATGAGCTAACTTATAATAATCAATTTCTTCTGAAAATTGTATTTAATGTCGAAGCAACATTTCATCCCTTAAAGGGAATTGGAAACCTCTCTCTATATATGTATATACTAATAATGTTAAATTGGCTGTTTTCGATGTATCTTTTCTCAAAATTTGTTATATGTACATTTTTGAAATTTTTCGCGTACAATTAAAGTAGACCTTTCTCATTATACTGAAATAAGCTTTTAGCTAATTTTGAATTTTTTTAATAAGTTATAAAATATTTTATCAAACATTGCGAAATTCCACCCATTTTTCCCATAACAAATTTGTAAAAAATAAATTTTTGAGTTTCTTTCAAAAAGTTCATTTTGGTATGTATTAGCCATCATAATAAATATATCATTAAAAATTTACATACCTGTGAACAGTAGTTTCTCAGAAAAGGTACATCGCACATCAAAATTTACATTTTGAGATAAATTGATTTTAATGTATAAAGTGAGATTTCTAATCAGCTAAGAAATAAAAAAATAAAAGGCTCAATTTATAATAAAAGATACATGTTTTGGTTTATATCAGACGTTGAACTTTTAAGCAAAAACGAAGTAATTTGTTTACATTTTTTGCCATTCAAATGGGCGTTGCGCAGTTTCAAAGATAACTTAAAAATAGGTTTTAAGGGCTTCTAATTACCCTAGAAGTTAAAGTAAAGTATTTTTAGAAAGGTTAACATCTATACAATTTGAAAATGGGAAAATCTCATTGTCGAAAAATATTATTTTAGCTTTCCAACACCGCAGGGAAATAAATCACCATTGCTGCAGGAGGAGTGTTTTTTCACGTCCTACTTTCGCGTAACGTGAGGGCGAAACATTGCTGCAGAATTTAAGGGTTCGATTTTAAGGGTGAGCAACGTCTTTTCTTTTCCTTAGAATCATCAATTAAGTTGGATGTTTCATTCGATATGTTGAGGTTGTTTGTCGTATCACAGTTAAAAGAAAGTCAATTTTTTTTCAAGTAGATAGGGACATTATTAGACTACAAATGTGCATAATTTCCGTGATGAAACATTTCCAGAGGGTTGAATTTGTCCAGATGAGTCAATGTTATGGCCATCTCGTTCTACGGATGTTCAACAACTTCTTCTAGGAATACCTGACGAACCAAATTCATATTCTAAAAATTTGCAGCGTCGAAAGATTAAAAAAATAAATCAAAATAGGAACTATTAAGAAATTTGACTCCGCAAATGCTTAATAACGTTAGGAGGAAAATCGGGAGCAAACTTGACATTCACCAAGCAACTGAGGGTGCTCAGGTGAATAGAAAATTCTTTAAAGTGTGAAATAAAATTCTCCTTCGCCGCCCCGACGCCGGTCTGCGCTTTCTCTTTTTTCTTATTCCGTATTCTTTAAGAGACATATCTCTCTTTACCCAGAATAAGAGTAATATCTTAAATTCTTTAGAATAAAGAATGCACACATTGCTCGGTTAAAATTTGTTTTCTCGAAACAAAGTGCAATTTTTTGGAAAGAGGCATTTAACAAATATTTAAATATATAATAAATTATAAATATATTGCCTGTGTGAGAATAACTAGAGTTGTTTTGAGAGCCTATATTCTGCTGAAAATTTCCTACTTAAGAGAGAGTATGTACTGTCTTTCTTTTTTATAATATTTTAACACTGCATTTATTACTGTATCACCATGAAAAACAGATTAAATGGAAACAATTCAAATTATACTTTTAAAACAATAGACACTCATGAAATTAAAAAAAAATTGACACAAATTATTTCTATTGATGAATTTTTAAGGCATCAAGTAAAACTAATCAATGTATTGAAACTAAATTCTTGTTTAACTAAAGAAGTTAAGTTAGGATTAGTTATCACTTTGAATCTTATTTCCTTTTAATTTACATTACGCTCTAAAGAAACGTGAGGGGGTCTCCTGATGGTCAAGTGACAACAATGACACCTCAACTGGCACTCCACTGTCTGAACTTCCACACCAGGCCGTGGCCGCGGTAGCCGATTGGTATAGGGGTATCGGATACCACCCAGTACCGCTAAGACCCGCCGTGTAGGGCAGCGATGTACGTTAAATCTGTCGAGAGCTGAAACATCCTCCCGTTGGTGTAGTGTGGTAGTTAGGAGAGGGAGTGCAGCTCAGATGTCGTCCACGTCACTTGACCATGGTTCAAAATGACGTGGTCCGTCGCCAAAAGCCCTCGAATAGCTGAACAGTGCGACGTTAATATTCAATCAATTAATCAATCCACACCAGGCCGACGTAAAAAATTTGTCAGACGTCATGAGCATCCGCCTTTCTACACGGCAACCCTTCAGTAGACCCGACAATTGGGACAACGAGTTCTCAATCCTAATCATTTGTCAACCGCAACCGCTCCGATTCTTCGAAAGAGAAATTTTAAAAAAACATTTCCTTTTTTGAATACAATGTTTTTATTTTTAGTTTTAGTCATTATTTCAATTTGATTTCCTTACAGGAAGTCTTCTGTGACGGATGAATTCAATGGATTTCAAACTTCGTGACAATCGGCAATTGGAATGAAAAGATATTTTTGTAAGAATGCTTGTCCTCTGAAGAACAAAAAGGCGTTACATTGAATTGGTACTTTTACGAAGTTTACGTTTCAATGATATCAGAAAAAGTTTGGAAAAGATAATATGTCAAGAACAATATACTATATGAATTGTATGATCAATGAATTCGTTCTTGGGATCATTTAAAAACTCAAACAAAAATAATATGTGTATGTGGTTGCATTTTGAAATAATGAGCAATTAAATAAGTTTTAAAAATAGTAATAAATTACTCAATTTATTGAGTACATCTGATTAAATGCATTAGTATTTATTTTAATAGATTCAAATCCATGAATGTTAACTTAATCGAAAAATTCATATTCCTCTAAAAGGAAAACAAAAATTTATTTTATAATTTTGTCTCACAGAAGATTATACCGATTTAGAGCATAAGAAAATAAACTTTATTCTAGGCAATAAATATTTTCGTAACATTTTCCACGTCATATTTTCTCTTTTTGTGCTCACGAGCTGAACACAGATTCGTTTTTCGCCTCAAAGCAAACTTTCGATCGCCATCCATTATCGCGTAACTAAGCGAAAAAAAAAATTTCTGATTTCAGAATCCTTTGTTAATAATCTTGTAGGAAATGTTTGTTTTAACCCTTACTCCTGAATTTACTGTGTCGTTATTTCAAAATATATTAGTCATTTGGTGAACTTTATTGCAATGCATACAATAAATAAATTAGGCAACTTTTTTAAAAAAATTTATGCAATTCGAAGTCATAAAAAGCTAAAATATCCTTATAAATTATAATAAGTGGAAGAAGTTAAAAACAAACTTTTAATGGCGATTTTATTTATTCTTTAAGATCCCCCCTCCCCAAATGAATATATAAGATATTGAAGAACGGCGTTTTTGAACAAAGAAAAATCCCTCGTGTTTTATTTTTTTAATTTTGTTCATCAAAAAAAAAAAAAAAAAATCACTCCTTCAATTGAGCAACATTTTCCCGACAAGGAAAACGCTATCTTTGTGAAACTTTTCAAGTCACTTCAACATCTATCGTATCAATTCTCCCTTACTACACTGATGAGCACCAGTCAGACAAAAATACCCGGATGGAGAGGATCACCCACCGTAAATGCAGAAATTTTATTCTGATCCGAGTTTTTATGTGTGTGCGTAATCTTACCATTTGACTTAGTTCTATCTTTCTTTTATTTTAGGTCAATGGGTTTGTGCTGTTCCGCGACTTACTCAGAAGACTTCCACAAATTTGCTGAATACGCAATATAAAGCAACACTATTGGCGATGGACCTCGTCATTTTGAACCTCTGTCAAGTGACGAGAACGACACCTGAGCTGACACCTTCTCCCCTCACTATCACTCCTCACCAACGGGAGGACATTGAGCCTTGACAGATTTAACGTGCTTCAGCCCCCTCGACACCGGGGATCTTCAGTGGAACCAAGACTCGAACCCACGAGTTCGAGAACCTTACCTACTTGGGTACAGCTGCCCCAAATCTTTGTTTACAATTCGACGTAATTTAATATTTGACGATCTGCTTGACCTGGTGTCGACGTGTAGGAATTAAGTCGTGGCAGTTTTTTAAAAATCCTTTCTGATCCCTTCTTGGTGAAACTGCGTCTTTTCTAAACGCAGTAGACATTTTTGTGCAGCCTTAAAATCTCAAGTTTAAATTTATATAAGAAATACGTAAATAGTACACACACGGTACTACCGATTGTATTTTTACACTAGCTTCTTTTACTCAATTTTGAATTAACCCGAATTGAAAATATTAATTCTCCTTTTACATGACTTCGTTTCATGGAACACGATTAACTCAATTTTCTAAAAATATTCAGCCTTTATTTTTATTACTGTGACACTAGAGACGAGGGGGGAAATGCGATTTCCATTTTGTGAGAGTTCCCAGAATTTTATCACCTTGTTACGGAATGTTGCCTGATTAAAGAATATTGAGTTTAAAATTAAGGCACGTGCACAAGAATAAGATAACAAAGAACGCTGCCTGACGAGGAGATAATTAAGCTCCAGTTGATTAGCGAACAAGCGCTATTATTAACGTTACTTTCCGCATACGTCGCCCAACCAGTATGGTAGCTATGACCCTCAGCTTGTAACCGAGTGGGTTCGGGTTCAAATCCCGAGTAAGACATGGTTTTATCTTCTTCGGGAAAGAAGTCGGTCTTTCGACTGTAATGGATTCCCGTCTAAGAAAAGGAAAAGCAGCGCACCCCTTCTTGTTATATGCTGGGATCATCATATGTAATAAATGTGCATATTCTTCTGTTGTATTGTACGCTTTCTGTTCTTCTTCACTTGTATTTCAAATGTTCCCAGGATAAAAAACACACGACAACTTTCCGCATACAGAAAGCTCAGACTCTTGAATACTCTATCGGCTATCATTCAATAAAACCATCCCCCAGCGGATCAGTTTTAGTAAGACTAATTCCAGACTCGTCACAGGAAACGCCCTGCATCAAATTACAAGTGAGGACAGTGAGTGAGTGGAGGTTCTATTAACGTCACACTATAAAGATGCACGAGGGCTTTGGGCGACGAACCTCTTCCTTTTGAACCATGGTCAAGTGATGAGGACGACACCTGAGCTAGCCTCCCCCCTCTCCTAACTTCCACACCAAGGGAAGGACACTTCAGCCTGGACAGATTCAACGTGCTCCTCTACACGGCGAGTCTTCAGCCATACTGGTCTTGAACTCATGACACACCAGCTACGAGTCTCTGACCTTGACCAGTAAGCTACTGCGACCGCCGACTACTTCAAGAGCGTACCCCTATCGCGTGAAAACAAAATTAGGTGCATTTCACAGGCATCTTTTAAGGTTAAATAAATATACAGTTGTGGGGGCCCCAATTTCACGAATTCGTCGGTACCGAGCATTTCGTTCGTTAATCCAGAATGATTCGTTACATCGGGGTCCAAACAAAATACAAATACAGATTTTTTGCAGTTATATTTTAGGAATTCTATAAGCAACTGCACACAAGAAGTATCCATTGTTAGAAGTTACACACTTTTTATTCAACAGAGTTACAAATCCAAGCAGTGAATTATAACACACCGTCCATCGGAAGTTTTATAATACTGACTAATAGATGTTTGAAAAAAATCTTTGTGATTCCTGACTCGAAAGAATTCTTTTCCAACTTAATGCATAGAAGAAAATACTACATCATTTACATCCTGCTGCCTAAAGTAGGTTTTCCAAAAAATGTAAAGCATTAGAGAATGAACTTTCCTTTCAGTTTTGATAGGAGTTTCATTATCAACTTCTGCATCAGAATCACTATTCACTGACTCCGACAAATCAAACAATTTCCTCCACTTCAGTCACACAGATAGAGAGTCCGTCATCCAATGTAGAGTTATCGTTAACATTATGAAATATCACCAGTGGAGGGGAGTGAGTGAGAGAGAATATTAACGTCGCACTATTCACCTACTCGAGGGTCATCCATTTCATGAAATAACTCACTTGGACTTGCAGTGTATGTTTTTCATTGCGTCTCCGTTCTTGGCTTTTTTTTTTTTTTTTTTTTTTTTTTGTAGTCTTGAGCTTTGCGTGCCAACCGCACGCATTTTGTGTACACTCACATCGCCTATGAGTTTTTGTTTCCGATATTTTCATACGCATCACCTTTCTACTACTGAATTACGTGTTCATTGTAGTGATGTAGTGATGACGACAACCCCTTTTCTGTAATTTCAGAGCTATCTGCTTAAAATTTACACATTTCTGCTTAAGTTTTGCCTTCCAGAGTGTATTTTATATTTTTTTTATTATATCGTTCATATAAAAAGTATCCTGACCAAAAGCAATAGTTTTCAATAATTTTTTTTCAAAAAATTGTATTTTTCATAATTTTTTTTACCTAGTTACTGAGATAAACAAGATTAAAAGTAATATCTTAAAAGCTTCAAAACAGAAATTTACTTTGTCCATATTTATATTTACCGGAATTACAGAAAATGGATTTAGCAATTTTAATCAAAAAATTAAATCTAAATATTGAATGCCGTGTTCTTATTTTGTTTTTCTTGAAAAAGGGCTAATTTTCTGTTTCTGTCTTCTTTCAGATAAAAACATTTCGTTGTTTATTCTGCTTTTAGAAACACGTATTTTCTTTAAAAATTTAGCAGTCAAATATAGCAATGTTATTTTAATTCCCTAAAATTTGACAATTTTTCTCGCATCTACCGGCCTTTGATAACAGCAGCCAATATAAAAAGATGCCTTTTTTATATCGGCAATTCTTTATCTTTTCCATTTTAAGCATTCACGATATCATTTCCAAGATTATTTGAAGTACGGAGCAGCTGCTTTTTTTCTCAATCTGACGCGGAAAAACTTTCCACCGTTACAGGTTTTTATTCGGATTATAAACAAGAGCACTTGATTAAGCAGGGCGATATAGGAAAATATAGTGAAAAAAAAGTGTGTTCATACATTTTCATTTTAACTATTTATATTTCGAAAGAATAATGTAAGCAACTATTTTCCTAAATGAATGAAAGGTCATTGTGAGTAGCTGAAGAGTGCGAAGTCAGTATTCACACTCACTCCCTAATGGATTGATTGATTTTGAAATACTACGAGGGCTACTGACGTCAGATCTCGTAATTTTCAATCACTGTCGAGTGACAAGAGAAATCCCCTGTGTGTGTGTGAGCGTGCTACTCCCTTCTCTAAAAATCTTTATCTGGATTGTGCGTCTTGGGGATGGAGTACATTTTTTTTAGCAGCTGAGCAAATTATGTTCGTTGTCGCCTTATTAGACAGGTTTACTATTTCATTGCCTTTGTTGTGATGAAAAGGCTGCGTTTGACTAACACTCGTTAATTCATTAATAACTAAGCAGTTCCATGTACATAAATGGTACAAATGCATATTTGTATATACGAGTAGATGAAGCAATAGTCAAAGTACAAATTAATGGTTAAGACTATCTTCGGCTAATGTTAAAGAATTGGGGCCGAATTCGGACTATTTTTTCAGATATAAAAGTACTCAAACATTAATATTATAATATGTCTGCACTATCCTGTAAAGAATCACTAATTTTATCATTCTACTCATTTTTATCCGAGATGACACCTTTTTCTTTCATAAAATGTGTTTTGCATTTTTTTCCCTATACCGTAATGCTAAATGAGCTATCCCTTCACATGTTAAAAGGAAAAATTAATTATTTATGAAATATTTTGCAATTTTAAAAGCACTATATTATGAACAAATATACAAGTTACAATGTCACAATTTTTTTATAAAAATTGAGGCATTTTTTCTTGTCTAAAAGTTGCTCCCGCATAAATTTCACGCTCTCGTACATACAGCAAAAAAAAAAAAAACAGCCTTAACTCTAAAGATACTGGGCAATAAAGTTAAGTTATCCAAGACTGGCAACTCGTGGTACCCAGAAGGTCTGTTATCTCCACTCGATGCAATGACAGCGACGTAATTCAAAGCAATGCGGAAGCAGCCTTTTCTCCACGGTCAAGTGACGAAGACGGCACCCTCATTCGTCTACACCAGCGAGACTCAACCTGAGGCCCGCCGATCCGTCTGAAGTGGCCCATGGCTCAGAGAAATGTACTTCTTTAAAAACATTGTATTAAAAATTGGGTGGAAAGTTCTTCAAGAAATCAAATATATCAATTTAGCTTTTTGCTGTCAGTGTCGTACAGGCACGAATTGATATTCTTTTTCTATTTGGAACGGTTACGGTTAGTGATAACAGACAACTGTGGAGTAACGACCATGTTATGTGGATGGAACTAATTTTTAACTATCTTTCATATTTTGCAAACGAAAAATATTCGAAAAAAAATTGTTTCAATACGATTGGGAGGTTGACTATGTTGTAGTGAAAAACAAACATGGATCAGTACTTGTTTGATTTGTCACGAAAGTGCTGTATTAAAAATACCAATAGACAGGAATCATTCAATGAAACTTTTCCTCGGAGATCTCTTTCAAGAGGCGATAAATAGGCCTTCTTGAATAATCTTAGCAACAGTAACGAAGTGTTTTGTCTGTGGTAGTATCACAGCAGTAGTAAAGACATCCTATGGAATTTGTTTTATTATCGGTAATCATATGAAACCGTTTACTGATGCAGAAATTGTGAAGGAGTGTTTCTTAAATGCTTCTTATTTAGTGTTAGTGACAAAAGTAAAAAGTATAAAGAAAATAATTTTAAAAAATCAAAACTCAGGAGTTATAATATTTTGATGAATTTTCCACCCTCTTAAAGTATTCCCCACCATTTATCCTCATGTTGCGGCTGACATATGCTTACGGCCCAGTAGAAAAAAAGTTTAGTACCACTGGTTTAGAGTGAATGGAAGGATTTCTAACGATAGATTGGAACCTGGTTTTTTTAGCATTTTGAGATAGAGAGACCAAATGTGGAAATCCTTAGTCGTAGGACATGCGAATACATAATGGTCAGAGTCCCCAACAAATCCATAAAGACAATTGGGAGTAGCTTTTAATTTGAAGCGGTGCAAATAAGAAACCAATGGGCCATGGTTTGTTAAGAATTGCGTGACGTAACAGGAATGGGGATTTATATCTAAACTGGGTTTGGGAATAAAGGATTTGACTCGGAAGGCAATATTAGAGTTTGACCACCAACTTTCCCTGTCCTTAATTAATTTATTTTGAAGGAATTTGATGACAGGAGTGAGGGACGGGAACACTCATCTCTACACCTTAAAAAAATATTATTATGAACCTTAATCCAGAAAATATTAAAATAGTTGCGGTTCATAAAGTTTATTGGTAATTTTGTACCTCGGTTAAGTGAAGAGGACGATAACTGAGATGACATCCTACTCTTCTGATTTCCACACCATGCCAATAAGAGGACTTTGAGCCCTGACGAATTTAACGCGTATGACCGCCCCCCCCCCCTCCTCTACATGATGGATCTTCAATGACGCAAGGTTTCACCATGGCATGCCAGCAGCAAGTCTGTGACCATGACCACTTGGCCACAAAGGAATCCGAAAACTGGTTGCCAACTTGTTGTAAGGGTTACTAGAAATTCAATATTGTAAGAGGAATCAAAGAGATTTTCCCAAATAAAATCATTATTGAACTTGAAAATATCGCCCCATTTAGCGTGCACCCTATAAATTTTTGTCCAAAATTTACATAATTGGGAATTAGCTACTTTTTTTAGTGTCACACTCTGAATCAACACGAGGACTATTGGTGAAGGGTCTAATAATTATGGAACATGAACAAATGACGGGGAAGACATCTTAGTTAGGACCTCGTAATCTCTTAACGCTCACTAAACCTCAACGAGAACTTGAGCCTCGTCAGATTCAACATTTTAGAGTCGGCTGAAACGGAGCAAAAACATCTCTGTTTCTAGACACTTTCGCGTCTGAGAACATAATTCCCACTTTCCCCTGATTAGACAATATGTCCATTTTCCCCACATATGGTTCACACGGTGAAACTGAATTATCGCCCACAACCATGTGGAAAACCTTAAGGTTCGCAACATATTTTCATTGTTAAGGTTTTCACGTTACAACGGAGAGAGGACGAAAAAAGTCACAATCCAATTACGAACAATGGTCGCACCAATCGGAAAATGATTAAGGTATCCGACTACGTTCAGAACCGTGGTTTTGCAAAAGCGTATAAATGGATAATATTTATGATATTTAGTGTCACTTAGATTAGACAATGTGTATAAAATTGTTTTAAGAATAGTATTACAACAACAAATTATTAAAGTACAATATTTTGACAAAAAAAAAATGAGCATAGAAAGACCGATTTTCACAAAATATTCTACTTTTGTGAAAAATCCTTCTATTGTAATAATATTTTGTCTGCATATAGCTCAGACCTCTCTACAGAGGCTCAACTAGAATTTTTGAAATATATAACTTAGAAGTGGGTTTTTCCATATTTTACGACAACAGAGGGGAGCAATTTTAAGAAAAAAAAACGCCGATAATTATTTCAATTGGCGGTAACTCTGAAAATAATGAGAATTTTTCAGAAGTTCTAGTTCAAACTCTCTGGAGAAGTTTTTACTTTACATGAGCACACACACAAAATATTATTTTAGAAGCATTTTTTATAAAAGTAGAACATTTTGAAAAAATATTATTCTAAGTTAATTTTTTGCCAAAATATTGTATTTAAATAATTT
>BMAV01007850.1:96833-155600 GCA_019973955.1 Trichonephila inaurata madagascariensis
TATTGCCACACGCTCACATCATCCGGAGTACAACCAACAACTCAAACAGATGTTGATTGAGGAATGGGCACTCCTACCTCAAGAAATGTTGCACCAGCTGGTTCTGAGTATGCGGAGACGGTGCAAAGCAACCATTGTAGTAAGGGGAGGGCATATACCATATTAAGGAACATCTGCTTGTTGTTCTTCCTGTTGGATAGACAATCATGAGTCACGATACTATGCGTTCAATAAAGCTTGTTTTTGTTTGATTCCATACCGTATGCGTTGTATTCCTTTTTCAGCGCCGATGCTTTCGTCATCCTTTACGTACATAATACTCTCCCTCATTTCAGAATTTCATGTCTCTCAGATGATTTTTCGTAAAGTTATGGCAATAAACCCACCTGTTGCTTAAGTTTTGCACACCAGTGTAGTAACGGCACAGCAGTCAGCGCCGCTAACCAATATACCGGATGGGCGACAAAAGTTATTCTAACGTGGAAAATGTTTTGCTTATGGAACACATCGAACTAACATGTTGCATGTAGTAACAGCTGATTTTAGAAAATCGTGAGCTTTTAGTTGTCAAGTTAGAAAGAACGATCTTATTCGAAAATTATTCGATTCAAATGATACAAAGAGGTAAAATTTTTTCGAAATGAAATAATATAAACAAGTATTATTGCTAAAAGTGAAGGAAAATATATCTCATGGTACATGTTTGTTCCTTCATTCCCCGTGATTTTTCATTTTTAAACTATAGCTTCTTTTGGGTCGTTTGGTAACTAGAATAGCGAAGAAACAACAAAATAAAGCTTTAAAACAAAGCAAACGCACCGAAAGAAAACAAAAGGTAATTTTTTTTTCAAAACTTTAAAATTGGGAGAGATATAAGCATAGAAAGAAGTACATATAAGTAACGAGAGTATATATATTTTTTAAAATTAGAAGTGAAGTAAAAGATAACAAAATATACGGAATTCGAAAAGAAGATTTATCGTTTTGATCCTGAATACGAGAATGAATCTTAAATGAATCTTGTATAATGTTTGATGGATGCGTTTGGAGTCATTGTGCGCGTTATATAGAATTCAAGAGAAAACAATGACGGTTTGAATATGAAATGCGAATTAAATGTATGCGTTAGATTTAAACTTAGAAACTCGGCGTGTCACGAGTTCGTATTTGGCGCCTTTGAGGACCTGTTATGTAAAAGGGCACGTAAAATGCGTCGAGGATCAATGTCCTTTCATTGGTGTGGTGTGGAAGCTTGGAGATTGTCAGCACAAGTGTCATCCTTGTCACTTGACTGAGATCCAAATTTACAAGGTATGTTAACAACAGCTCTCGTGCTGGTTTATAGAACGACGTTAATAAGACACTCACTCTGAAAACCACATTTGAGGATTTTGCAGATTTATGGCAGAAAAAAGTTCTTTTATTTTCAATATTTAAACACGATATCTACTTTTAACTTTTAGTGTGTTTATCCTCTATAAGGACCATCTAATTTTAAAGGAAACATTACTTAATAGTGAATACCAACATGAGAGAAAACAGTTACTGTGAATGTTTTCAGAGAAAACAAATTCCTGTCTATTTCAATGCGCCTTGATTCAATCCAAATACGTTGGATTCAGTGATTGAATGTGTGTCACTCTTAAAAGTTGCTCGAAGGAACTTGGTGTTATTTTAAACTGCAGTCAAGTGAGTGGGTGTCCAATTCTTCCAATTATTCAATCTGGAGAATTTTAAGCCTCCATAGATTTATCATGAATTGGCTCTTTAAAAGTTGGTATCAGGACTCGAACCCATAACTCTAAGAAATACCACTCACCATGAAGTGAAGCCAAGAAAAACATTCAAAGAAGAAAACAGCAAGAAGAGGGGAGCTATTTTACTGCTTATAAACATGAACACAGGAAAATTTGCAAAATCTCGGTGTTTAAAGGGCATCAACTCGTTCTCTACCACATACCGCTCAAACAAGAAGGCATGGATGAACTCTTTAATGAACACGGATATGAAAAGCCAGAAATGGTAATAATTTTACTCCTCAAAACTTCAGCTAATAGACCAAGGCATCAGGCATAATTTTAAAACTTTTCATCAGAGTAAAGTCATAAAAAGGGTTTGGATTAATCTTTAAAATCACCAGAATGCAACTACAGTCGAACCTCTCTATTGCGAATTTTTCTATAAAGCGAACTTTTTCCTGGAACCTTGAACATTACACGATTTTCTTCGTAAACTAACCTATAGCGAAGTGCATTTTCTATGTAACGAACGAGTGCATTTTCTATATGTTTGTTCTCCCTTTTTTTTTTAAGTATTTCTGAAAAAAAATTTGAAGTAATTCTCTTTTTCTGTCTTGGAGGTCATAAATCTTGAACTGGTTTTATTCAGTCCTAACTCGCCGAGAGCAATAGAGTTCTGGACGTTTTATCCAAGTGCAACCTTTAACCCCTTTGCCTTGTTCGCACAAGAAACATCTTGCATATCCTCTTTCACCCCCAGTGGAGTTGTCTCGTGTCCTCATTATAAAATAATGCATGTTTAATATTACTTGTATGCTTTAAATTATAAAATGTCCTTAAAATTCATTAATTTAAGTATAAAATTATTTTCTTAATATTGAAAATACTGTGAATACTTCGACATTCTTTTTTCTTGTTTTACTTGCAGTTTTTCTTTCTTTCTTTTTTGATGGGTAAGATATATAAAATAAACATATATTAATTTTAAAAAAGGTGTAAATAATTATTTTTTAATATATAGTGTGTTTATGAATTTAAAAATTTATTTTATGTGGTTTATAAGGTATATTAAAAGATGAACCTCTGTATAACGAATTTTCCATATAACGAAATTTTTTCCGGGATTTAGCGACTTCGTTATATAAAGGTTCGGCTGTATTTCTTTTTAACGGCTTTAATCATGATTAACAAGGCTTGGAGAGCTGTCACTCCTTTGACAATTCAGAACTGTCTTAAAAGGTAGGGCTTACCAACGCCAAATCTGGTTGATGTGCACGATACACTTAAGAAATGTAATGCTGAACTATCTCTTTGGGAAACTCTCCTAATACAAGATTTGATCTTTGACAGCTACGTGCAGGTTGACATGGACATCGCTGTATGGGAAACCCTGGAGGACGCTGTGGCTTTGGATCACAATACTACAGAATGTGAAGACCAATCGAAAAGGTTGACTCGGATAACTCGGACAGAAGCTAATAAACAAACGACGCAACTTTTTATTTGAAAATCATGTTGACGCGGACGTTTTTCAAGCTTCTTTCATTCTAGAAAAATCTACTGTTAAAGTTAGATTGAATGTCATAAAACAAAAAAAGATAACTAATCTTTTCTGATGAAAAAATTCTGTTATGTACAGAATGTGTTATTTTAATGATTGTTTTTACTACATAAATGTGCTTTACTACATTCTTACACATAAATACTTTGATACATTCTTTTAATACAGGACTTTTAACTTCTGAATAATATGTACTTCTTTAAAATAATTTTATTCATATGTACTCAAATACAATTGTTTTATATTACATAGTTTCAAATCTAAATGTGTTAGAAAAAAAATTTTCGTCGTGTATTTTGAGAATTTTTTTTTTTCCTTACCCTCTTGATATTTCGAAGTTTTTCATTGATCCCTCCTACTTCGAATTATTGAGAGTCGATTGTATTAGATTTATTTTAAGATTATTTTAGATTTATATGTACAGTGAGAAAATCGTTAACACGAAACGAGAACTGAAATATCTTTTCGTGTTAAAAGAATTTCTTGTTAAAAGGGGTCTCGGGGGTGTTAAATTTCTCTAGAGGGCTAAAAACATAAACAATTTTGAAACAGGTATAATTCTTTTAAATTTAAATTAAATAATTCGAATCTTTTACACGTTATTTATAAAGGAATGGGGTTTCAGAAAAGTATAAAATGTTTAAAATATAATTATAATTTTAAAAATTATAAGCATATGAAAATAATAAATATTTCTTTTCGAAAAGTTTCTTAAGTTTTATGTCACACATGCTATTTTCTAAAATAGTAGCTTTAATTATATATATATATACTAAGCTATAAGTTGATTTATAAAGTTAAATGTATCCTTATTGCACTGTAGTAATATTATATTAGTAGAATAATAAATTATATTTTTTAAAAAATAAAAAAAATTACATTTTCAAATTTTATTTTAAAAAATTCAATATTTTTCAAATATTTAGAAACACAAAGATATATTATTCTTAAAGGATGAAGGGCTTAAAGAGTATGATACATTTTATATAATTCTATAAAGTTTTATACATCAGAGGCTACTGTTTTAGAAAATAGCGTGCGCATCGCAAAAGTTACTTAATATTTATTACAGAATTTTCATATGCTTATAATTTTTAAAATTATAATTATATTTTAAACATTTTATACTTTTCTGAAGGCCCATTCCTTTATAAATAATGTGTAAAAGATTCGAATTATCTCATTTAAATTTAAAAGAATTATACCTGTTTGAAAATTGTTTATATTTTCAACCATCTAGAGAAATTTAACATACCTGAGACCCCTAAGGATATTTAAAAAAATTCATGCTTGCAAGAAAATTAAGTTATTAGAGTACATTTCATTTACACAGATATGTATAAATGCATGCATTTAATAAAAACTAATGAAACAAAAAAAATTCACTAAAATTTAAGGAAATTTAATACAAAATTTAGAAATAATAAAAGCTTTACACATTTCCGTTTTCGTCTTCTGTTTTTGATCAACAACCTTAAGAAGCTCAGTCTTCATTTTATGCGAAACTGAAACTTGTTTTCACCCGAGCTCTTTGCCAATGTGCTCACAAATTTTCTTCTAAAATCTAAAAAAAAAAAAGACCGTGAACCCAACCTACTGATTTTTACGCCCTCTACGATGTACTCGTCACCGAATTTCAAAGCCAATTGATGAGATGCTTTTGTGGGGTGTTTGTAGAGTTGGAGGGTAAAAGTAGCTCAGAAAAACAAAATTATCTCGTGTTACAGGCTGTTCCGAGAGTATTTCAAAACCAAAAACACATGAAAACACCTCTCTTTCATTTCACGCCCCTCTTAAATCTCGCTTTGCGACTGGTGTTTTAAGTATTTTGTTCATTCCCAGAAGGGAAATCTTTTCGTGTTAAGTGAGTTTCACATTTCTTTCTAAGAGAGAAAAAATACATGAAAATTACTATAGGTTGTTGGGACCGATGTATTATTTCCCGTTAACCGATATTTTGTCTTAAGCATTTTCGTATTAAACATATTTCTCTGCATTTTTTAGATTTATTTTAGATATTTAGAAGATGCCGAATTTCTTTTTGCAGCTGATTCATTTAAAACTTCTTATTTTATCTGATTATGTATATAATTTCAAATTAAAATTAATTTAGTTTACATTTTTGTCAATCACGTATTAAAACACAATTGACAAGTATTTGGGGGGGAAAAGTATTTATGTCATTTTATCAACGATGTTCTAAAAACAAAAGGGCACGATTAGGATAGGGGGCTTCTCAAACAATAAATGTTGAAAAAAACGTTTCTCTAAAAATAAAAAGGGAGCTATTGAAAGACAGATGATCCAAATGATTTTTTAAAAAATCTTTTGATTGCAGATGCGCTGACATTTTCAAAAATAAAGCTTTATTTATTTTATTTTTTTAAATTTAACACACAATTTTTTTTTATATTTACTCTAAAATCAATTGTTTTATAGAGCGTAAAATAGCTTGAGTTAGTTCTCGGATAATTAGTTGTAATGAATCAACTATTATGTTAAACAAATGCTTTATAAAGTTTGAAAAAATTTCAAGAAACTTATAGTGTTATAGAATTAATATTTTATATAAAAAAGTATTTAACTTCAGAAAAAAATAGATGTAAAAATTAGGAATTATGAATCGACAAATGTCAAGAGATTCAATCGGATCTTTAATGAAATTCCTGATTCTGCGATGCGTATTCTTCTTTAAGCCTAATAAATTCAGCATAGGAAATGTTTTCTAATCACAGGTCTTTTACATATAAAATTGTTGTAATCAGTTTTATTTTTAAAAGCGAATTACTCAAAACAATTTGGGATTACTCAGCATGGTTAAAAAAATATTGATAAAATATATCTTCCTACTTATAAAGTAAATATAAACATAATTTAGATGAAATTGAAAAAAAATTTAAATTCCAAAATACACATGGTACAAGAAGAAATGCATACAGTATATTTTAGTTCTATTTTAAAACGATAGATTTTTCAAAATTTTATTTGTTCTCGTGAACATTTTTTTTTTTTTTTTGCAAAAATCAATGTTATCGAAAAATTCTCGTTAGTGTAACAAAATTCGAGCATTACCACCTGATGTTGTAAAAACCATACCAAAATGGTTATAAGAAAAATAAGCGTAATTAACGTTAAACCTTTGGGATATGTGCAAGTATTTAAGGATACCAAAACTTTTTTTAAAAAAAATGCCTTGATAAGACGAAAAAAAAACACTTTCCAACTTTTTTGTAGGAGTTAAAATTTGAAGGAATTTTTTTGCTCACATAAGGATCATTTAAAAAAGCAATTATCCATAGAAATTTTTAGAAACGTTTTCCAGTATGAATAGTTTTTAATCTCCAAAGAAAGTTCATTTAAGGATATAGAGAATTATTAATATTTATGATTATGAGAAGAAAAATGAAAAAATTAATAATCTTAATCGAGAAATTCTTTTTTGTTCCGCACTGATGAATGGAACAGTGCCACGGCATTTTCTCAACTATTTATTACGAACTGAAATTATTTAAATGATAATTTTCTAAAATTCTTATGAAATACTAACTTTAAAATTCTGGTGTTACTTCGGTTATTAACACCATCATTTCACATTTAAAAGGGCTCTTCTAGCGTTTATATTAACCTGGGATCTGGAAACTAATAGGTTACATTAATAAATGTATCGCGAAGTTTCATTAATCTATGATAACCTTTTCTTGGTTTGGGGACTTTTTTTCATCAATATATAAGAGAAAATGTTAAATAGATTAAATTAAAACATTATAGTCTTGAAAAAGACTTCTTCTAAAATAATTAAATATTTCAAAGATTTGTAACAAAAATTAGCAGAATCGGTAGAAGTAGCTCTAGAATGGATTGATAACTCATTATTTGAAATCTCTTTGGCAGTGTTAGAATTAATTAAATTGGCGAGAAATTAAAAATTCCTCTTCAACAGCAGAATGACGCTCGGATAAGATCCATACGAATTCACGGTAAAATCAATCGGTGCGATGTCGATCTTATAGTAATGGAGCTACTCGCATCTTTTAAGGTGGAAATCTCTTAAGTTTGTAAAAACGGCTCTTTTGTGACAGCACGTGACGTGTGATTCTACGACTACCTGTTAGGACGGCGGACGTTACAGAGCCGCGTTGCTTCGGCAACCCTCTTCAGCTTTTCTCATACATCTGAGTTCTGCAGCCCTTATCAGGGCTATCTTGACAGAGCAGACTCTAACTCTTCTCTTCCCCCTCTCTGGAAACGGTAACGATACGGACATGACTAATCTACCTACCGACATGGAAATGGAACTAGCTTTATCGCAAAGGAATTCTACGAGAACTCCATCACCACAGCCCTAGCTCACACCATGTGAGCAGTTAAAGTTCACAAGGCTCAACTGGCAAAAATGGAGACCTTCCTCAAATGCAAACAGGCCTGCGTTGTTGCACTCCAACAGATACCTGACCACTACCCAGAAGAACATTTCTTTGTACGAGCCCTCACACAGCTGCAAGACGTAGAAGTGACCATGGCTATAGCGGTAAGTGACATTGACTCTTACGACCCATGTACTATCCCTGGCTGCTCTCTCACCATGAAAAATCTCCAATCAATTCTCCTATGAAACTAACTCAGTCTACTCCAAAAATTAGTAATCAAGCAAACAACCCAGGCAAAAGAAAAGATAACTCAACTTTTGCATATCCCCGCGCGTTTAACAAAAACCGCACGCAAAATTGCGTTAGATATTCCTGAAAACAAGGAGATTAATATATCTCCCTATAAATACGCCCTGCCACAGGATGTCGAATTAACTAACTCCTAAAACCTAGGTTCAGTCGCCAGCGAAAATAACCCCTCCTCCCCTCGCATGGAAACCAAGAATACCGGGTCGAATAATTTGACCCATCAGAAAGCTGGGCAAAACCAGCTCCCCCCATCCATCATGCTTCTAGTAGAGAAAAATTACAAAACTCAAATGGCCGCCATTACAAAGGAATTTCCAAAAATCAGATCCCGACTAACGGGTGATTTCCTCAAGCTGTATACGGACAGCTCCGAAGAACGTAGACTTGTAGTATAGCTAATTAAAAAACTAAGATTTCAATTCTACACCATCAAAGCTAAAGCCGAGCGCCCCATAAAAGTGGTACTCAAAGGTCTCCCGCGTACCACCAACCCCGAAGAAATTAAAGAGGATTTAGAATTATACTTGGCTACACGCCAGAAAGAGTAAATCAGATAATAGATAGGAAACCCTATCTTCTTAACTCTCCCCCGTAATTTAGATAATCTAAAAATATTTGATCTTAAAACTCATAGCTACCTAAGCATCAGAGTTGAAGGATACGATGGAAAGGATGTAACCCAATGTTACACCTGTAATAACTTCAACCACAGCTCTGAAAACTGCCACCTAAACGTAAGATGCCTAAAATGCGGTGAAAATCACCTCACTCGTGATTGCCCAATTAAACAAAAATTAGAAACAGCCTACTGTATTAATTGCCAAGTCTACGCGGACATACATGGCAAACTGCTAAGGCTGAACCTCATTCCCAAACCCTCAAAAAGAGCCGCGAAAAATAATAGAAACTCTAATACTAATATTTATAATAGTTTAGTAAGACCAAACGTTTCTTATGCTCAAGCAACACAAATGGAGTGATTTATTCTAAAAACAACCCCCACAAAGGGCGACACGAGGACCTGGGTCTTCAGCACAAACCGAGGCCAAAAAACCAAATCCCCCATCTAACAGATACAACAATAATTTTCCAAATTTCACACAACCATCGAAATAATAACTTCAATTTTGATAACAATAACAATAATTTTAATGTTCAAACAACGCTGAAAATGACAATACATTGTCTCATGCAGCTGTCACAAATCCTTTGCAACACACACAACAACAACCTTAATAATTCGAACCAACCACTAAATCCAAACCAGATGTACGCCCAAATAGAGGCATCCTACAACAATATTAATAATGTCTAGAGATCCTCTCCAATTGGCCTCAGTTTGTGTTCTTGAAATGCAAAAGGTTTGCTCAGACGTAATGCCGAATTACGTATTTTTATAGAGAAGCAATCCCTAGATATCATTCTCATACAAGAAACTCACTTGAGACCTTCACACACATTTAATATATTTTTATCGCCAATTACACTTGCCATAGAAACGATAGAATCTCGGACGGGCCGCGGACCGCTGGTGAAACTCTTATCTTAGTCAAAAATTTGCTCAAGCACTACTGTCTCCCCACCCCACCTTTCCGCACTATGGAAGCAACTAACAATTCTAACTCCTCCCAAGCATGATTCCATTTCTATTACTAGTGTTTATATCTCCCCTTCTGAGGAAAACATGTTTACTATTGATATCGAGCACTTTCTTCAAACTGCCAGTAATTGTGTTGTCTTCGGAGATTTTAACATCACTCATAATGCATGGAATTGTAATATTAACACTAACAGAGGTAGGCACCTCTTTAACTTCGCTAATATGTTCGATTTAAATATCGCTTTTCCCCCTACTCCTACTAGATTTGGTCATAATTCTGAGAATACAATAGAAATCACTCTTATAAAAAACTTCTACTACCCCTTCACGATTAACTCCATTAACGATCTATCCTCAGATCACAATCCTGTTTTCTTAAATTTCAACTTTAAACTAGCAGTGGAACTCTCTAATCCAAGAGCGGTCTCCACTGATTGGAATGAATTTAAAATTAATTTAAATAAAAATCTTTCCATCTTTGATTACCATCCTAACAATATTAATAATACTACCGATTTAGAGTGCAAAATTGCTGAGTTCACCGACGCGGTCATTGAAACTCATAACCACGCCTCCTGACCAATAGAAATCGACCGTCAAAATTTCACTCCACAACACATTAACCAGCTCATTAAAGTCAAAAACTACCTTTGCAAAAGATATCACCAGACACTAAACCCCATTTTTAAAACACATTACAATAGAGCACAATCCAATCTTCAAAAAGAACTTAAAAAATATAATGATAACATTTGGCAAAAAAAGACTGGAGGCACTTAACACCACAGACATCAGCCTTTGGCGCACACAAAGATTTTTCAAAAGTAAAAGGTCAAAAATTCCACCTCTAAATTGTAATTCCAACTTTTAATTGTGCATTAAAAATTACTAGTTTTAAATCTCAAATTCAGAAAATAGCAATTATCTTTTTCAACGCTCTACCTGAAACCAATAATTCTAATATGCATAACTTAATTCCTTACATTCCAAATGGTAACACTAAAAGACCAAGAAGAATTCTTCTTGATTCTTATAATCCTCCTTAAACTTAATTTTTCATGCAATAAATTTTTTATTGCACCATAGTTAGCTAAAATTTTACTTTCTTTTAAATTTTGTCATTATTAATTTCTCTCTTCCCCACTAGACAAGCACCTCCCCATTTTCTAAATCTCAGCCCCCAGGGCAGCCAATTGGAGTCACTGTTCACTGTACCTAGCATCCAATCAGAGAGAAACCTCTATTGATTGGTTGATTTATTGATTGAATATTAACGTCGCACTGATCAGCTACACGAGGGCTTTTGGCGACGGACCACGTCATTTTGAACCATGGTCAAGTGACGTGGATGACACCTGAGCTGGCACCCCCCTCACCTAATTACCACACCACACCAACGGGAGGACGTTTCAGCTCTCGACAGATTTAACGTGCATCGCTGCCCTACACGGTGGGTCCTTAGTGATACTGGGCTCGAACTCGTGACAAGGCAAGCCACGATCCGATACCTATACCACTCGGCTCCCGCGGCCACGAGAGCAGCCTCTAAGCTCTCAACCAAGCCAAGAAACTCTAAACTTATTTCGCCCAGATGAAGCACCATAGCCACGCCTCCCGGATTCCATCGTTCGACCAATCGCCGTCATACCACTCAGCAGAATGGAAAACACCACTTTCGTCAAGCCCAACATCAAAGACTTGTCACGATATGGGATTGATGACTGTTTTACAGTTCAGATGCCCAAAGAATAACGCCCATTCAACGCCCATAGGATAAGATCCAATGAACATAAAAATCGTCATAACTTTGGATTGTTTTTAACTCGGAGCTCTCAAATTTTGTGAGATAGTAGAAAAACATAAAGAAAAGTTTAGGCTATAAAATGATTTTTTGGTCATTTGAATTTTTGATCGATTTTCGTCAATAGAATCGTATTTTGTCCTCTTAAAAAATTTATCATTAATTGCATATTTATTTATTTATTAGCTGCATGGCCCGGCGTTGCACGGGTTTTCTCTTTCCCTCATGATGCCAGCATTTGTGTGTGTGTGTTTGTACGTGCGCACAATGTGAGTGATTTCTATAATTATGTCATTAAATTTTCCTTTTTCGAAATTTGTTCCACTTATTTTCGATTTGAGAGAGATTTCTTTTCCCGCTCTATAGCCCAGCATTACATGGGTTTTTTTTAGTGTAAAATTATTGTCCCCCCCCGCCCCCCCCCTCACAGGTAACGTTTATCTTTAAATTTCGATCTATGACATAAAAAACGATATTGCGTTAGTTAAATTATTAATGGAAAGCAATTAAAAGAAAAAGATTCTGCTGCTAAGAGTAAAACAGACACAAAAAACTTACATCATTTTTTAACAATAGTTTCTAAGAATCTGAAATAATAAAATAGATTTCAGATTTTCATTAATCAATCAATCGCCACATGCAGTTAGATTAAAAATGTATCTAAAATGTATTTTTCTCCAAAATAATAGACGATGTACTTTTTAATTAATAAATAATTAATTTAGTAATGAAATAATAGAAATAATCCTTTTTAAAAAATATATATATGTTAATTAAAATCCATTTTCTATAAATAATAAATAAAAGATTTACAGATAGCTATTGAACCGATTGCTTTTTTCTGAACTTTTGAGTAAACATATATAGATATGTAAGTGCTAAAAAAAAGTATGGAGGAACCCTAGACACACATATATTTACATTTACTGAACAAAACATTCAACAAAAAAAAAACTATATAACAAATCATTTTCATATTTTATTTTAATTTTAAAGTTTTTCATTCCATTGTGTTTAGTAAATTGTACAAAAATAACATGTTCATTATATATTTCAACAATAATTTCCTTCTTAGGATTTGAAATAATTTAATTTATTAAAAATGTTCATTTAGTAAATAATTGTGACCTTCCGTTTGCTGGGGGAAAAAATGGCAGTAAAAGAAAAAATCTCGCCCATGTTGTGTAAGCACTCAAAATCCAGAATTCGAGGTGGTTTCCCACAATGAATTATTACTGCCCCTTGGTATCTTTCAAGAGCTCAAATGGCCTCCCGCTGGTGTGGTAGTTAGGAGAGGTGAGTGCCAACTCAGGTTTCGTCCTCGTCACTTAACCATGGTTCAAAATTTCGAGGTCTGTAGCGACTTTAATATTCACTCACTTTGTAATTTTTTCGTTGCAGTTGTTCAGCCCCCGGAGAAAATGTACCTTTTTTAAAAATAGACGTATGTTGAAAAAAGGCAGAAAAATAGAAATTTCTAAAATTACAAAATTCCACAACTATATTAATTGTAGAATTAAAATTGTGAGCATTTTTTTTTAAATGTTTGACACACAGGAAAAAAAGTTTTATGCAATTATGAAGTTGTTAAATGTTTGATTTGAATTTTGAGTATTTTTTAAAAATAGTAAGAAAAAGTTTTCGATAACAGTGCATTCAGGAATTGTTGCAAAAATGTCAATCAAACTTTTTCGACAGTGAAATTTTTTCTCTAAAAAAGAAATACAAAAAAACTGTCACCGTTGTTTATTGAAACGACTATTAATTTTTTTTATTGCGTTGTTTGTGGATGTTAGATTAAAAATATATTTGAATAAAAGGGTAAAAAGCCTAGAAACTTATTTACATTCACTTTATAAAATCATTCAAAAAGAAAATAATATTATGTATTAAAAATATATTTCAGAATTTTCTTTTATTTATAAGGTTTTTCATTCCACTGATCTTCAATAAATAATTCTTTAAGAACGAAGAAAAGTATGAGTTGTGTTACAAAAAACAAAAGCCTGCACTTTAAAGCAATTATCTATAATAGCTGAAATAACCGTTCTTCGCATGGGTTAAATTTTAAAATAAATAAAAAATTGAGCTCTTTTTGCAAATATAATATATTTTTAAGAGGGTAGAGTCATTACAGAGCAGAGTATCCATAAGTAAAAAATATTTTAATGAGTGTTCATACTGCAGTACTGCTTCAGAGAAAAGAATGATTTCATAAAATCGTATATTTGAATGTAAGAGAGAAAGTTAACATGCTAAAAAGGTAAATAGAAATGAAAGAATGAACATATAAATAAAAATTATAACAGAAAAGTACTAACAGTAATATGTTTCTGTTATGGGAACTTGAGTGAAATAACCTGAAACGGATAAACCAAAAGAAAAAATTATGTGATAAACTCTCTCTGTTTCACTAAAATACTATCATAAATAACATATTTGGAAGCCTTCAACTGGAAAAAAATTAAATTAGTACAAACTAAAATTTTGAAAAATAGATAAAATAAGCATACAGTGTAATAAACCATTAAATTAAAATTTTCTGTAGCATTAAATTAATATTATATGAGGAATGGAAGTAATACTATCTAACATCTATATTACATTTAATATAAAATTTAGATTAAATACATTCGTAAAAAAATTAAATTAGTAAGAACCAAAATAAACTTTCTAAAACAGGCCTACGTCGAAAAAAACCACAATGAGCCTAATGAGAGAAATAATTAACATTGTTGATAAAAAATTAATTTTTTAAATAATACTTTTTTGCAATATTTTAATTACAAAAATAATATTTGTTATTATGTTGCAAAGAACAAACAGATGAGGATGATAATTAATTATAGTGATAATTGAAATATATATATCATATATGAACAGTATATGCACAAAGTATATATGATCTTCATAAAACTAAATAAAGAACATTTCAGAAGCAAAGTTAAACCATGATGCACACACACACATGAGACGTAAAATCACATCAACTCTGAATTTTAAATAAATCCAAAGAGAAATATGAGAAAATTGTATCAAGTTGCATCTCTTTTCCTCAAACACTTTTGGATTACAAATGGTATAAATAGATTTATATATTTGATGATTGTCATATGCAAAATTGATGCATGATGCCATGTGACAAAAAATCTGATCAGCATCTGATCCATTTTCCTATAAAGATGAGAACATAGTATTTGCTGTGATGAAGGAAGAAAAGCAATATTTTTTTTCCAACAAAGAAAATGTCATAGAAATGCACATATATAAAATCTTTAAAAATCTATATGAATAACAGATTGTAAGAAGGAAAGTTAAACCATGGTGCCACACAACAAAAAGTGCATTAACTCTGAATTTTAAAGTGCAAAAGGAAATTACTTTGTTAAGCCAGTGGCGTAATGTACACCTCCGCATTGTGGGGTGGGGGGGGGCAGGGCTCTAAGGGACCCAAAGCCTGACTGACGATAAGTACGTAACCTTTGTAAGATCTGGCTTGGAACTCAAAACCTGATTCGCAGGGTGGCCCCAATATTCTCCGTTACGCCACTAAGTTGAGCCTTCAATCCCATCCATAGTTTCTGCACGGGTGCGCTTTATATGTCGGGCATGAAAATCAGAGCATTAAAAATAAAGAAAAGATGAGCATAGAAAAAATTAAACTTTTATATGTATCAAAATACAGTTTATTTAAAAGAAATGAAGTTTCTTGTGAACTTAAGGGATTGTAGTTTTAAAAGTATACTATTTTTTTCTCTCTCTCTAAAGTTTGGAATAATATCTCTTGTAAATGACTTCGTGCACGTCCACGCGTTTCAGGTTTCTTTCTAAAAAGGGGGATGCGCGTTATACGACGAATGTACCTAAAAATTAAATATTGCTGCTTGAAAGTATAGCTGTACGTTATATGGCGGATTTTACGGTAATTCAGTACTTACGTATTAGCGTCTTCGCAGCCAAATTGGCACCACACAAATTGCGCCATTTTCCGCCAACATCTGACCAATTGGTTTTTCATATAAAATATGTTAAAATGTTCGCTGTTTTGGTATTTATCAAGGTGTGATTCACGTGTGACCAATTTTGGTGCGGTGACGCTAATACATAAGTACCTCATTATCTAAGCTTCTGTTTACAAAAAGCTTCACAAATCATTTTTTGGCTTAAAAACTAACTTTTGAGTCAAGGTATCACATAATTTAAACTACAATATAAGCAAGAAAATTACAGTTCAGAAAATAAACAAACATAAAACTCTGACACTAAAATAAAAATTATATAGCATTAATTTAAACTAAAAGGTTATCTTAAACACAAAAATTAAGCCCTAATTTTGATGAAATTACCCCATATAACCAGTGCTGAGCAAACAAAACACTCACAGAAAATCTTAAACATAAAAAATTTAAACATGATTAAAGTAAACATAAATAAATATGAAGAAACCAAGCATATAGTAGAAATTATAACATTAATTCAAACCGAAAAGCAGCATGTAGAAATCTGGTTAATAACAATTGTTGACATAAATGGAAGGTAGTTGTTTTCAAATATTACCAATCCGTTTTTAACAATTAGTTTAATTTGGTACAATATTCTCTTTTTCTTAAATTGCTAGCTAGGATTTTCTGCTTTATCGCTACAATAAGCAAGATTTAGAATTTATCGTTGAACAAAAAAGAAAAGCAATTAAGTTTTTTCTAACAGAAAGAAACTTTATAACAGATTATTATTATTTTATCATAAACCAAATTGTCATGCTATTAGGATGGAAATAGGCAAGACGTACCACTACAGTTCACTGATATTAATGCGATGGTTTAGTTCCAATCTTTACTTATTTTGGGGCAGACTACTTTTTGTTATTGTGATATTAACATCAGAGGTTCGAGAGAATAAGAAAAAGCAACCGAACAAACCCAAGGTCCTTACTACTATTTAGTACCAAAATATGTATAAATGTTTTTACATTGTGCTGACTCTTTAAAGAGTCAGGCCATAAGGCAATCACAAAAATATGTAAAAAATAATCATAAACAAAAATTACACAGATACATAAATTTAATGCGGGGACTAGGCTTTAGTATATCACCCACTCACGTTGGAGGGCTTGATATCCCAATACAGAAGGTTGTCGGCGCTAATTGATTAATTGAATATTAACGCACACTGTTCAGCTACACGAGGGCTTTTGACGACCTGACCACGTAATTTTGAACCATGTTCAAGTGACGTGGACGACACCTGAGCTGGCACCCCCCCTCCCTAAACTACCACACCACACCAACGGGAAGACGTTTCAGCTCTCGACAGATTTAACGTGCATCGCTGCCCTACACGGCGGGTCTTTAGTGGTACTGGGCTCGAACTTGTGACAAGGCAAGCCATGATCCGATATTTATACCACTCGGCTACCGCGGCCTTGTCGGTGCTAAAGTAAGTTAAGCTTACAACTCTATAAATCATCGTTTGAATATCAATACAATTAAACGGTATATCTTACCCACTTCCATCCGTATTTGTTCTAAAATTACATTACGTTTAATAAAACACGATAACACTGTAAAAAATTGGAATCTACTGTTATGCAATTTGTGTTGCCAAACCCAAAAATGAAATTTATAAAAAACATTTTTTGAAACTTTTTCTAAAAAAACAAACAATTCCACCACAAAGAGTTTAAAAAACTAATAAAAACCTAAGAAAATATATTTACAGTAAAATGCGCTAAAACCTCCCCCAAAACTGCTCTAAACATTAATTTTCTCAAAGTTGACTCGACACGTCTAATAACGTCATATCTCCATTTCGCTGAAAAATCGCTTAAAAATTGAATTTTAAAAAAATCTAAAGCGAATTTCGAAAAACACTCTTCGAGGTGTTCAGGATAATGACCTACAGATTCTATGCGCAATGTTTTAGACATCTATGTTGCTTAGTTTTGCCGGTACAGCTGAAACACACAAATCCTTTTCTTTTATTAGTATATAGATTTAAAGTTTCATAAAAAACACATAGACTGTATTATTTTGTGGATTTAAAGTACTGTTGTAAGAAAAAATGAAATTTTTATATTTAAGGCTAACAGAAAAAAAATTACTATTGAAATTTTCTACTATTTCTTTGTTAAAAAAATACCAAACAGTTAATTTTGAATCCATCTGATAAAGTCAATATAATGAAAGAAATGAGATCAACACATGGTTGTCTGAAACATTTTCTGTCATCGGGTTTCAAATATTTTTAAAAACTAATCTCAGGCCATTTTTAGTGTATTAGCCCCTTTGTATTATTCAATTTTTAAAAAATATGAAGCCTTATATGTTTTATGTTTAAAAAATAAGTTTACCTCTTACATTTGAGTCTGGGTTATACATCTTTTTGAGTTCATTCTGAGTTTTGAGTTCAAAATTTTACTTTATAAAAACATTGAGTAAATACTGAAAATAATAGTGGTGGGGCAGTTTGCTCATTTTAAAATAGAATCTAGTAATTAATTAGATCCGAAGGTCATAAAAACTTTGATCAAACAAAAAAAAATTATCAATGAACACTTTTTTTCATTCTTGATCTTTTCAATTTATGCGCATATTTTAACGAGTTTTATTGTTCTAATTTCACGAAATCTGCATAATTTATTATTCGCTCATTTTGAAGCTCGTAAAAATGGCAATAAATTAAAAGATAAAACCGTTTCATGAAGTATTTAAGGATGAATTCCCATAAGAAAGTTAATAATTGATTACTAAGTCTAAAAGAAAACATTGAATAGAATGGTAACTATGCACTAGCTCTTTCATGATTAACTTAGTAGAATACTTGAATGATTCGAAAAGTAATACTTGATGTTCAATAGACAATAACATTGTATCAAGTATAGGCTCTATGGCAGTGATAAAGAATACATAGTATCCATTCAGTGCAAAACTAATAAAAAAAGTTTGATTAAAATGCTCTACCCTTCTCAAAAAAAAAATTAAAGAACCCCTTGGATTTAACGAAATTACGCAAACATTTCTTCTGATAACTAAAGTAAAACAAAACATCCATAGTCTGAAATGTAGCAGAAAACACAAGAAGACAGCTTCCTATGCAAATCAGTGTTCACGACGTCGAAAACCAGAGAAAGGATACATGTGCAGAAGTCGTGATTTCGTAGAAGGTTTGTCTTAGCGGCAAAATTCTACCTTTCGTCTGTTGTCGTGACTGGAAAATGTGACAACAAAGTGTTGCACCAGAATCCATGTTATTGGGAGACTGGAATCGGGGAAAAGACTGTAGCGGATGCTGTAGGAGTGGCAAGACTGGAATCGATTCCAAAAAACAGGACATGTTCGTTGTCGTCAAGGTCGTCCACGTGCTGCTGCGACAAATAATAACCAATATATCCTGTTAATGGCTCGTCGAAACATATCAGTCAATATGACGCAGATTCAAATAGAGTTTCCTTTCCAAAGGGAAGAAGAATTTCAAGCCAAACCATCCGAAATAGACTTCATGCGAGCGGTGCGAAGGCTATTGGTGAGTTGACAGCAAGACACCGAGCGGCCCGAAGAAAGTGGACTGCTCAACATTGAGATTGGATTCAAAATGATTGGAGTCAAGGGCTGTTCACGGACGAGTCCCGTTTCAATTGAGAGCGGGGCACCAGACGTGCAGGAAAGAGGCATTCGAAATAATCCTATGTTCGTTCAGGAAAGATTACATTGTGATTTGATGATAAGGGCTGGAATCAGAATAGGCATACGTACTGACCTGCATATCATCCAGATTAACGGCATAAAGGAATGTAGACAAGACTACGTCATATGCTGTAGCCTTCGGTGATTCCTTTCTTTTAATGCAGGATAATTCCAGACCTTATACAGCTCGTTTTGTGGAGAGCTTTCTCGAAGCTGAAATAATACACCATGTGGATTGACCATCATGCTCTCTTGATCTTAATCCGATCGAGCATGTTTGCGATACTCTCGAACGACGTGTTGCTGCAAGACTAAGACCTGCTGTGACTGTCCATGACTTGCAGATCTCACTTTTTCAAGAGTGGAGCAGTATTCCTCAAAATCTCTCCCTCTCAGTTTGGGGGGACCAGACACCCTATTACACATTCTGTATCATTTCCGAACGATCCGTTTTGGGAACGGATGTCATTTTAATGTAGTCAATTGCTGCCCTGAAGCATCATTTCGAATTCTTTATGCCATTTCAAATTAAAAGCTTCCTTACAGTTGTTTTTGCTTCTTTTTGTCTGAATTGCAGCCTTTTATCCCTTCAGTGGATTGATAAATGAGTACCAAGCTTGATTGGGAACTGAACCCTGAGAGTTTTGCGTGAGACTGCCCATATGACCGAAACATCTGCACATGTACAATGACGCCGAAGGTCAAGTAAATTGAAATAGGCACACTAGGCCTTAGTCCTTGAGGCCTGTTGCGCCACTGAGTTCAGTACAGTTCAGTTCGTCTGTATTGAGTTTTGTTACAGCGGTACTCTTCATTTTATGCCCACGCATGGTTATCGTGCAACAGTTGCTTCCCTCATTTGTTTGAGCAGTGTATTAATAATGAAATGGTGATTAATTAAGTCTGTAAAGTTTATGAAATATTGGCCCTTTCATTAATTGCCATATTTTCTTACTCTGCTACCTTCCCCCTACTTGTTTTTACTAATGAAACCTTTTTCAGAAAAATGCAAAAATATGTGTTTCACAACTTATAAGACTTTAAAAAATTATCAATAACATAAATAACTTTATGAAAAAAAGGATAGATGTGTTTTATTTTTCGATGTAGCTTAGAATATAATTATACATTTTCATGTGAATTCTCAATTTCCTGTATCATGTCTCAATAATTCGGAAATTTGTTGGAATCTTTTTTTAGTATTTTACTCCTCGTAACTATATACAGTACTATGCAAGTTGACTTACATGCACAGTACAGCAATCTAATACAAAATATGTCCTCCTTTAGCTTGAATGAGATCTTTCTACCGTTTGGCATGTATTACACTAAATTAGAACATAAATTTTGATCCCGCCATCCCGAAACCAAACTTTTGTAGCATTTTCAATCATTGTTTTTTTTTTTTTTTTTTGAGCAGTCTATTTTACTCACATGTTTCTTTAGAACCCTCCACAAATTTTCGATGGGATTTACAAGAAATTTACCAGATCAATCCTAAACTGTTATGTAATTATTTATTTTTGAAAAAAATTCGTTGTTAGCTTAGAAGTATGGCATGGAGCAAGATCTTGTTGAAAGATGCCAACACCACCGGCAAGCGTTTTCATCATAGGCACGATTTTACTTTCGATTATAGAAATGTATTGTTTAAAGTTCATCATCCCTTCAACTGGTACTAAGCTGCCAGGTCCTCCAGTAGTAAAATAATCCCAAAACATCTGTTTCTGAGAGTGCTTAACTGTTTGAATAAGAGGTTGTTCCATGATGGGTTCTCCACCACTTCGACTAACAAATCTTAGTCGAAACCCTTGCACAAGCAAATGCGTTTCGTCAGTATTGTCCACTCCAGGAGGAATATTTCTTGTCCCAATCCAAACGTTTTTTCTTGATTGCAAGTATTAATAATTGTTTTTCTCGATTGGTTTGCTTGCAAATCTACTAGCTTCAATAAGCTTTCATCAAGCTGTCGATGAATCCACGCTCACACCAGTAGCCACACACACAATAATTTTCTTCAAAGATCTGTACTTGATTTGTAAGGATGCTTTACACTATTTCGTACAAGAAATGTGTGTTCGAGATGTGGTCTTGCTTTTGTATCCACATTTGCTCTTTCGTTTTAGAGACACTGTCCTAAAATTCTTTTGATGGTTAATAATACTCGAAACACAGCATTTTTCTACTCCAACTGCTGCAGCAAAATTCCTCACAGTCATAGAAGTGTGCTAAGATAACAATTCTAGTCCTTTTCCTGGGAGTGATTGATTGATTGTTAATTTTTTTTTGGCGCAAGAACCAAGCCTGGCTATACCGCGCCACACATTTGTTATATATATATATATATATAGTATATTAAAATTTTAAAAATATAAACATATAATAAAAGTGTATATAAATATAAAAATGTATTTTAAAATGTCAGAATATAAAAGTGAACAAAGTATTTAAAAATGCATTAATGTAAAAATTTATGGGTATTTCTTTTCTAAAAAAAGAAAATACAATGGTACAATAAAATTATATTTCATGTAAAATGTCAATGGAACGTAAAAAAGCAAAAAGATTTGGATGGGGAGTTTCCCCAACCAAATCAGTCAAAGTTAAAAGATTGGTTTTAAAAAAGGTGTTTCTTTGAGACGAATATTTTGGACATTCTATTAAAATGTGTGAAATGTTGACAAAAGTCACATACTGGGGAACTCTTTCCCAGCAGCAAATGTCTATGCGTTAGACGAGTGTGTCCAATACGAAGATGAGTCAAGAGGATATCTTGTCTTCGTACTGGTACCGCTACCCATTGATCAGTGGAAGGATGAATGCTGTGTAGTTTGTTGATGATCTGTTGATCCCAAGTCTCTTGCCATATATGATGGATATAATGCTGTATAGATTTTCTTAAGTCCTGGTAACAGACAGGCTGCTGTATGTGATCAGACATGGATCGTGCAGCGTTATCAGCCTGTTCATTACCAAGGATACCCACGTGTTCAGGTACCCAAGAAAAAATTATATCAAAACCCTTTTTTTCCAATTTTCGCAGAAGTAAAAGTATTTCCATCACAGTGGGGTGTCTACGTTCTGTTAAAGAATGTAAGGATTCTAGAGCACTCATGCTGTCAGTGTATACTCAAAAATGACGGTGGCAGGAGATCAATATATGTTGAAGTGCCACAAGAATGGCAGTCAATTCAGCACTAAAGACAAACATAAAATTGTGTAGGGTGAAACTTATAATGATATCGTTAAAAACAACACCACACCCAACACGTCCTTCGGTCTTTGACCGGTCCGTGTAGACTGGTATGTACTTAGAATACTTACTGCGGAGGAAAGAAAAGATCTGCTGATAAATAATATGAGCAGTACCTGCTTTGTCATAACCTGAAAAAGGGTTACTATAATTAAAAATTTGGATGTCCCAGGGTGGAAAAGCAAGTACATTATTTTCTTGGATATTTATGTTATTTAAGGGGACGTCATTTAGAACAGCTTTTGCTCTTTCCGAAAAAGGCTTGATATTAAATGAACGGGCTTCATAGAGTCGAGTGAGACCAATGGCAAGAGAAAAGGGTTTTAATGGATGAGAAGGAACAGACATGGCACACGAATAAAGGAATTGGCACTTAACTGTCTCCGCCTTAATTTTAAAAGTGGTTGATGGCATACCACATACAGGCTTGTAACAGGCGAAGTTCTAAAAGTACCAGAGATGATTCTCAGAGCAGAATGATGTATTGTGTCCAATTGTCTTAAAAGATAGATGAACGAGCAAAACCATACACTACAGAACCTTAGTCCAAACGTGAAAGGATTAGTGCTTGATATACTCGGAGTAATGAGACTTTATCCGCTCCCCCATAAGGTGTTTGACAGTACTTTTAAGATATTGAGGAATCGCTCACATTTCTTTCGCAAGTAAAGAACATGTGGAAGGAAAGTCAATTTACAGTCAAAGATCACTCCGAGGAAGCGCACCTCACTGACTATAGGTATTTGTATATTTCCAATATGAATAAAAGGCTCTGGATGTAGGTTACGCTTTCTGCAAAAATGGACACAGCTGCTTTTGGAAGGAGAGATCGTGTGACCATTCTGATCGCACCACTTGACTAATCGATTGACTGCAGCTGCCACTCAATTAGTCTCATATCTGAACCTTGACAAGAGATTAGCAGATCATCAGCATAAAGTGTTCCTTGCACTGAAGGTGGGAGGTGATGAAGTATGCTGCTCATATGAATATTAAAAAGTGTAACGCTCAGAACGCTACCCTGAGGAACTTCTTGATCTTGTATGAATTTATGAGAAGATGAGTGACCAACGCGTACATGAAAATAACGAAGAGTTAAAAATAAAAATGGGAAGATTTCCCCTTAAGCCAAAATCATACAAATTACGGAGAATCCCATAATGCCGTGTTCGGTCGTATGCTTTCTCTATGTCAAAGAAAAGAGAAGCTAGATGGTTTCTCTTAACAAAGGCATCCCTGATTTGGGATTCTAAGTACACAATGTTATCGAGAGTGGATTGGCCTTTACGGAATCCACTCTGCAGAGAAGAGATACACTTTTCTCTTTCTCCAAAACATACACCAAACGAGCATTTATCATACGTTCAAAGGTCTTGCAGAAGCAGCTCGTCAGAGCAATGGGACGGTAACTCAGAGGATCTGTTGCCACTTTGCCCGGATTAAGGATTGGAATCACAATGGCTTCTCTCCAGCTAGAGGGATAGCAATGCTCCTTCCAAATTCTGTTAAACAAACAGAGGATATTCGCTAGAGAGTCAGGATTAAGATGACGGAGCATCGTGTAAGTGATTCAATACGGTCCAGGGATTTTATTGTGCGCTTGTTCAAGTGCCTTTTTTAACTCAGTCATCGTGAAGTTGCAGTTATATGGAAAAAAGGAACGAGTGTAAAAGTTTATCGGAGTACGTTCTGCACCCCTCTTAATCTCGAGGAAACGGGAATTGTAAGAGGCTGTATTAGATACACTTTGAAAAGTTTCACCCAGAACATTCGCAATTTCGTCTGGGGAAGAAAAGACAGAGTCGGATGTTTGTAAAATGGGGAAGGGAAATTCTCGATATAAACCATTTGCTGCCTTGACTTTTCTCCATAATTGTTTATTTGATGTTGACGAAGTGAGTGAAGACACATATCGAATCCAGGATTCCCTCTGACTATGACGCCTTACTCTGCGAGCATTAGCTTTTGCCTTTTTGAACGCTAAAAGATTCTCCGTAGTGGGGTATCTGCGAAAGATTCCCCATAACTTCCACCGGTTCTTATACGCTGTCTGACAATCAGCATTCCACCAAGGTTTGTAACATTTAAAAGAATGACTCGATTTTTTTGGTATTGATAAATCAGCCGCCGCAATCAAAACATTGGTGACTTCTTGTACAGCAGTATCAACACTTTCTTTCTTGACCATTGCATCAGATATCACAGCCAACTGTGTGGAAAAGGGCCCAGTTTGCACGATTATAAGAATACGTAGGTGGGGAAGTTTTTCCATTCGCATCCTAATCGTGAGAAAGGACAACAGGGAAGTGATCCCTATTATATAAGTCCTTTTCAATAGAGCAATTTAATACAGGTAAGAGTGAGGGTGGAAAAATGGCCAAATCTAATGTGTGAAATGATCGTGTGGGAAGTACGTTGGTTCCTCGTGATTGAGCAGGCAGAGACAGTGATCAGAAAGTACCTGTTCAATCTGTCTGCCACGAAGGTTGGTCTTAACGCTACCCCAAAGAGTATTATGTCCATTAAAGTCACCTAGTATGATAAAAGGTGCTGGCAACTGATCAATCAGGTTGTTCAAGTCTTGTTGGCGGATAACAGTATTAAGTGGCAAGTAAAGGCTGCAGACTGTGATAAGGCTCGTGGAGTGAAATCTCACGGCTACAGCCTGCAATGACGTACAGAGTGGGAGAGCACTAGATGGTACATTGAGGGATGTGAAGATACATACTCCACCAGATATTGAGGATCCCTCCGTGTCTTTCCGCAAGCAACCATACCGAATTATCTTTCTTGTGTGACAAGACTTCAAGAAGGTCTCTTGAAGTGCTAAACATACTGGATGATACTTATGAATAATGGCCTTTACGTCATCTATATGTGATCTATAACCACGACAGTTCCAAGAAACCAGGGAAGTTATTTTTTGGGTGAAGGTGGCAAAAGGATCCCTGTCAAGGGATTAGCTGCCTCTTGCTTAAACTCAGCCTGTAAAAGGCTCTCATATTCCTCGGATGTCAGATCTGTGACGTAATCAGTGTCAGGCAGATTAGCGTCTGTGTCCATCTCATCCGAGTCTTTAAAAGTTTTTGTCTCTGGGATCTTTTGGAGACGGGAGTTGGCTTATAGAGGGGATCTTTTTCCCTAGCTATCTTTAAAGGCATGTTTTTTCAGGTTTTTTCCTTAAATTCGTCGTAGGTTTTATATTTTTTAAGTCTGTTTTTTTTCCATCTTTTCGGGGGCCATGTGCTTGAGATGGGTGTTCTTCAGTTTTCTTTTTTGCATCAGACATGGGAGTTGGTGGCTGAAGATCTAATACTGTAAATTCTATTGAAGAGATGGATGGCAAGAGTTGTACTTGGGTTGAGGATGATGTAGTAACAGCAGGAGAACATAGTGAAATATTTGGTTTTGGATGAGATGTAAATGGTGTCAGTAAATTTAAAGGTGGACATTTTATTTTAGTGATGTTTTCATCTGTTTGCGTTGTAACGGATTTTGGTGAAGATTTAGTAGCTTGGACATACGTTTGGGATATCTGAGGGGGTATTAGTTTTCTAGCTTCTACGTAAGATATATTATTGTTAGTTTTGATTTCTTGTATTTTTTTTCTATTTACCATTTAGGGCATAGTTTAGAATTAGATGGATAGGACTGTGAACAGTTAATGCATTTTGGCTCTAGAATGCAGTCAGTAGAAGAATGTCCAGCAGACGCACATCTAGAGCAAGTAGGTTGCCCCCGGCAAGAAGTTTGAGAATGACCGAACCTCTGGCACTTAAAACAGCGCAGAGGATTCGGTATATATGAACGTACTTTGCAATTTAGGTAACCAGCTTTAATGTTTGATGGTAATTTAGGGCTATTGAAAGTAAAAATTAAATGTTTAGTAGGAAAAAGTGACGAGTCTTTTTTTTATTTTAATTCTTCTGACTTGAGTAACCCCTTGGTCAGAAAGTTCTTCCAAGATTTCTGCTTCGGAGGCGCACAAATATCTGTTTCGGATATCACACCACGGCAAGAATTTAAGGATCTATGAGGAGTAACTATTAATGGACAGTCCAAAAATGTTTTAGTGGATAAGAATGATTTTGTTTTTAAGGCAGATGATGTTTCAATAAGTAAATCACCAGATCGTAATTTTTTTACCGATTTTGGTTCACCGCTTATTCTTTATATAGCTTTTTGAATTGCAAACGGCAACTTTCGTGACATTTCATTATTGGGAAGAGATAATATTAAAAATCGAGTATGTGCAGAAATAGTATCAACGTTAGGGTTGGGTAATGCAAGGTCTTCACCCTGTCGTAGACGATTTGATGGGGTCGAGTGATCGTCACGATCCGCCCAGGAGGACGAGATGCTTTTCAATACAGGAGGCAAAATGTCTCCTGTAGATGGCGCAGCCAATGGAGGCAAAGGAAACATTTTATTTGACTCCATGGGAGGCAAAACGCTATTTCCTTTATTTGTCTCCATATTTGGCTGCCACGGATTACTTCCAGTTCCATCGTGCCCCCCGCCAGGCCCCGAATTCCCACACTTTTCTGACGTGCCAAGTGTAACCGCCGGAGGATTCTTCAAAGCAAGACACCGGGGAAACCCCCATAACGTGCTGCCGGGCACGGTCCAAGGCGGAAGCCAAGGAGGATTTCTCGATATGAAGGAGTCTCCGCTGCCTAGCCATCCGCAACCAAGGTCCTCGACCTCTGGGACCGCTTTAGGCAGAGCATTCCTCAGAGCCGTCATCAACGACGCACGCAACTCCTCCACTACATCCCTTTCCCCGCAAGGGTCTTTTCCACTGCCCAACTAGTATCCCTCGCGGGAGAGGCTAAAAGGGTGGTACTGAGACCCCTTGAGCTAAGGGCTAATTATGCAGCAGATCGGCATTGATACGCCGCCGACCTGTTATTATGTTAACAAAAAAATAGGGTTTTTTTTTTTTTTTAATTTTAAAAAGGTATCTTATGATTTTTTTCGGTTTATATTTTTGTAAACAACGTTATAGAACTAAAAAGGAAAACAATAATTGGTGGTTATTTATATATATAAAGAAAACAGTGATATCTTATCACAAAAAACCATAAACGAAAACTATTCCCAAAACAAGCAAATGTCCAAAGAAAAAAAGGGGAGATAAAGAAGGGAAAAATGATCACTGGGGTACCTCGGGTGCGTGAAACCCGTACTCACCTAAGGAAGGTGAGCCCCCTGAGGGGTTCTTGAGAGTGATATCCATTTTTAAAATACATGTCAAAAGGAGACAATCCACACAAACAACCACAGCTTACGGCAACTAAAGAGAAAAATTTTCGACATGTCATGATCACGTGGTCATGCCGGCTTAGACTAGTCAAGGGCAGTCGTGCGTTGTAAGAAAATGGAGTTGAAACCGGTTCAAGGCTAAAATTCCTGAGAAAGAAACAATTTTCTTAAAAAATATGTTTGTCCCAATTATTTTGCATAGTACTGTATGCTATCCAGCTATTTCAACTACAAACTTTCTGGACAATTTCTTAAATTCTTGGGGAGAATTTTAAATTTTCCGCTAGTCAAAATTTCCAGAGCAGTGACTGATTTAGTCTATTTGCGTTGCAACACGACAATGATCCTTGGATGGTAAACCGCATCCCGATCTCCGAGTCCATACCATGCCGAGGGAGGCATTTTGAATTCCAATTAATTTAATGAATATCGTCCAAGCTACACGGTTTTAATAAAATGGGGGCTTGAACCCGAGACCACTGAAAAAATTCCAGCTGATGTCATGATCACTCAGCTACCGCGGCCAGTTCACACACAAGAACTGAGGAACAATTCTTAAGATTCTGGAGGTTGTAGATTTTGTAAAATGACAACTATTATGTTGTTCCAGTTATAAATGAGACAATTTTATAGTTATTATAATTATTAAATTATAAATTTAAAGTATTTATTGACCTTTACATTATCCACCATTTTAAATATGATAGGACCCTCTCGCTGCGTAGTTATTTCATCAAAGTAGGCTCAAAAATTCGCGTATGGTTTTAATACGTATTTCAAATCTACATAATAAATCTACATTTTAGAGTTAAAATATACAAAACATTTTTGTAAAACAGTTTTTATATTAAAATGTAGAATTAGATCATCAAAATATGAACATAAAAATGTAAATGAAAACATAAACATGGTTGTACAGTCGATAAAATGCATACTCGTAGAAATCGAGGGTTCCACAAATTTTGCTACATCTTTTGCTGCCCGTAGAAATCGTGAGATGTGCAGCGAGAGGGTAAATATACATCCTCTTCCAACCCAACCCGCAGCTGAAATGTCATCCTTATCAGCTGATGGTGCTTTAAAACGATGAGTTCGTCTTCAGTAACTTTCATAGAGTGACGTTAATCAACAGTCAATCGCTACACACTAATAGAAATAAAAACCCCATCTCCAAAAAGGAGTTATGCTAGGCAAAAAGTTTGGTAGACGTGCTAGAACGCGGATCCTTACGCAATCTTCACACTAATTATCTTGGGGAATCTTTGGGCTAGCATTCGCGTTTAATTCACAGCCATCCCTTTCAAGAAGAAACCTTGATATGTATATTAGTTCGACTATATAAAGTCAGAGTTTTATAATTGTAAAAAGAAGAAGCTGTTACATTCGCCACGCAGGTGAGATAGAATAAAGTTGATTTTCGCAGCGAATGATTAAAAGTGACCACTCTGTTGAATAAGTCTCTATTTGAGGTTAGTAATCAACGATATATTAGGTTAAGTTAAATTAGTTACTTACTTAATATTCATTCCTTTCTCTCTGCTACTCCTTTGACATTCAGTTAGAGATTAAGGTGTTGTTGGTTAATGTGTTTGAGTACATAAATAATTGTTGTTATGGAAGTTTCTGGTTCTGCTTTCATTTCTCCTACACCCTTAGGTAGGCAAGAGGGTGAGAGAGCAACTTCAGGTGTAAGTCGCTCACAAAATTAAAGATAAAAAGATCGTGAGAAGACAGACGTTTATACAAGGATAGATACTCTCTCTATCTGGACTCTAACAATCTTTAAATAAGTTTAATAACTGCAATGTATAAGTCTGTAAGTAATATACAATAGTTGTGACTTAAATAAATTCAATATTTAAATTAACCAAGAAAACGCTACCGTTATTCTTTTCAAACGTTACAGGGGTAAGTCACTCACAGTGTTGATACATCTGAAAGATGGCGGGGATTCAATTTTCTCACTAGGCGGTAACTAGGTCCCGCCTACTATGAGGGTTCGAATCAGATTTACTTTAAACACGCTCTAGAAATTTCGTGAAAATTATTTATGGTTGATATTTGACGTAGTGAGAAAAATGGATTTTATTTAAGCAATTTTGCAGAAATATTTAGCAGAGATGCGTTCACTGTGCAAAATTGTTAATGGCAGTGATCAAGGGAAGAGAGGTTTCCGGTTGGCCAGGTGGCACTACTGAGAGAGAAGACACCAGTGCTCGGCGAAAGGCTATGGCATATCGTACTGCGTCTGCTGCTTGACAGTACAGTGACACAACAAACTGTTAGAAATCGGTTACTTCAAGGACAGTTCCAAACCAGAAGTCTTGTAGCGTGCATTCTTCACACTCCAAACTGCTACAGTTTGCAACGTCAGTGATGTCAGTGTAGGGTTTTCTGGAGGACGGCGTGGTGATGTGTCCTGATGAAAGGTGCTAGTGAAAGCCATGTGTTGGTTAGAAGGCCAGATGAGAACAAATCCTTCTGTAGACACTGGACCTACATTTGAAGCTATTTAGTGTGACAGTAGGAGCGCTGTCATGCTTATTCTACTCACCCAGACTGTACATCAGTCTGGTGATTCAAGGGGTGTTTTCCAACAGGATAATGTGCACCTTTGTTGCGACCCAACATGCTCTGCAGAGAGTTGTCTTGGCTTGCTAGGCCGTCAAATCTTTCTCCAATCGAGAAATAATGGGACATTAATAAATGGAAACTCCAGCGTCATCTACATCCACTATCAAACGTCCCTAGATTGATATCCGACACCTGTACTCACCAATGCATGCAAATTTGCTTTCAAAATTCTGGGCATTACACCAGTTATAAATATACTAACATTCCTTATTTAAAATGGCATTTCTCATGCTAACATAAATATGTGATCTTGAAAGTTAAATCAATTAAATATGTTACCTAAACAAATGTATTGCCAAAATTTCACTAGTCTGCAATAATTTTTCTCTTGTGACTTTTTTCCCATCTGTGTATATATACATGACATGTTTTGAGTCAGAATCAGACTGAATTTTTAAAAACGGATCTTTATTTGAGGAAAGTTAGACACATTCTGACGCTAAGAGCAGAGAGGAAAAAAGCACGCCACCGTGAAAATCTTAAGTGCGTTAACACTTAAAACACAGATGCGGTAAGTATCGCGGATTTCATGAGTGTACTTGAAAGTTAATGCTGACTTACTGGGCTATTAAATATAACGATCTGAAATTAGACATGTTTATTGGCTAGGCCATATGTTCCGAAGAAATAAATGGGTGATTAGTTTGATGAAGAAGGAATGAAAAAAATATAAGTTAAGTGCTAGATAGGGAATTTAATTATCCTTACATGCATATAAGGATTGCAATATCGGACCAAAAGTTCGATACCGGTATTCGGTATTTTTTTATCTTAATACCGGTAATAAAAACTTTGGGAAAAGAAGGAAAATACAGATGTTCCTTTGTTTTATTTGACAGTTTTATTAGAGAGTGCAAATATCACAAAAAATTAATTTATAACTTTTAAATTATAACAGTATATAAAGAATCCGAAAAAAGTAAAAGAACATCTTATTTATTTAATTCCCAAAAAATGTGTAAATATCACTATTCAGTCTACGGTACTATTACAAATTTTTGAAATGTGATCTTAAAAAACATAATGCATTAACTGTAATGTCATTAAGCCTGGAATGTAACTATGTGCACAAATTGTCGAAAACGCTCTCTTGGTATCGACATTAGTTGGTAGCATTGTTAGTAGTTAGCGATATACTTTTTCCAAGTATTTATCTCAAAACCTCTTATCTTCATATAAATCGATTTCTCGTCGGATGGCTTTGGATAGGGCTGATTTCTGTATTGTATTTTGGTATGTTGAAATTTTTTTTATTTATCCCTAATTCTAATTTTTGTTCAAGAGGCAATTCCTTTTCACTATCGGCATTACTGTCATCATCATCTTCGATAACTGTACCGAATTATTTTGAATGTAAATGAGGTTTGTTGGAAAAAAATTTAACCCGCGATGACTCGCGCGGGGTGTTCTGTACACCCCAGCAACAAGAAAATCCTCCCAAGATTCTAAAAAGAATGCGCAGAACCCCGATTTTTTCTGTAGCTGCACATTTTAGGTCATTGAACCTTCAGGCTTGATACAACCCCTCTTTCTCGAACGATTGGAATGTAATGACATTCAAAAGTTTATCTTTGGGGCTGAGAACTCCCGCGAGAAGTAGAGCATTTGTATATAGTCTGCTCTGAATGTTTGAAAAATGATTAAAATATTATTTTTCTACTTACTCATTAATTGTAAAGTATATTTATTACTGGTATATACGTTTTACTAGTTTATGAAAAAATATAAAATTATGTGTTTTAAAATGAAAATTTTGTATGTTTAGTTTAAATTAATGTTAGTCTCATTTGTATGCAATAAATTTAACAATTTTATTTGTAAAGCACAAAAAACATCTTGTACTTTATAAATAAGTATCATAATGACTTAATTTTATTTTCATAAATAAATACACGTGTTAAAAAAGTTTGGGGTGTTCTCTACACCCCGCGAGTGACGACGGTAGCAAAAACAGGCGCGAGTGACCGTGGGTTAAGAAAATTTTTTATAAACTTTATCAAATTTGAATTGGTTAGTCTCTTTTTCTTCTCTTTTTATTTTCATTTTTAAAATCTTGATGTTTTGTAAATACAAGTATGATATACAAATACACACAATGTGCATAACAAACTCCCCAATTTAAAAAATATCGAGATATTGCGTATTTTCTTCGCAATTACAACCTTATTTTCTCAGTTACAAATATCAGACCATAAAACCTGCGCGAGTGCAGTATCGCTCTGAGCTGTAATATTTTTGGTCCGCCTCCTTGGATAATTCAAGTATCTTATTACTTCTCTTGATTGTGCGATGCAACTTTATATCTACAGTCTAATTAATTTCGCCCGTTAGGGAGACATAAAAACAAAAACGTATACTATTTTGGTAGGTTGGCGATCCCAGAACATATAGTGAAAACAATTTAAAAAAAAAAATTCTAGTAAATACCGAAAAACCGGTATTTAAACCTGTGAATACCGGTATAACAAAATTGCACAAATGAACCAATATACTAGTATTCGGTATCGCAATCCCTATATACATACTATTAATTTTCCTCCCTACTGCAAATATAAGTTATATAAGCTGTTACGTTGTAGCGAATTTCTAGCCTCGCGACTAACTTGCAAATAATACTTTAATGTATGTAACTATTGCGTCGTTGCAGCTGTGCGTAAACGCACTTTGACTCACGTGCAGAATTATGTAAACTCGAGAGGTGTGATTTCGCTATTTCTCAATGAAATTACTTGTTCTACACAGTTGGCTTGCTATAAATGTTCGTGTTTCCTCCCCCCCCCCCAATTTTATTACATCAACCACCCGGACTCTCAACATCGCTCTCGGCCCGTGGAAAAATAAGGCAGGATTGATTATTTTAATTATTTCAGGTTAAGCCTCAAAATTTTTGAATATCCTACATTCTTTTGAAACAGAGATTACATTCATGATTATCTTCATATAAGATTTGTAAAGATTACAGAAATACTAAAACCCTGTAGTTTTTCTCTTCAAAAACTCTTATTCAGTACTATCGCTAACTTGATCCTGTCGATCAGTGACATAACGGAGAATATTAGCCCCCCCCCCCCCTGCAAAGTCAGGTTTTTAGCCCCAAGTCGAACCTTACAAAGAATTCCAAAACTATAACATCAGACTTTGCGCCCCCTAGAATTCTGCCCTTCCCCGCGATTTGGAGGTTCCGGGGGTGTACGTTACGCTACTGTTAACGATATATTATTAATGCGCATGTGTGCACTTGTATATAAATTGTGAATGCAAAATGCCTTCATTAGCTTCGCTCCTTTACCCTGCTTTTGCTTACCCTTCTCTGTCAACAACATCATTCATGATTCTATACTTGCTATAATTTCATTTGTAACAGTTCTTAATTGTTCGATTGAGTTAGTTTCTGGTTTTCGCAACCTGAATGCTCAGTTGACCCTTAATACTGCATGTACTAATAAATTTTGTCTCAACGCGGAAGCTGTGGTTGTTAATGTGGATACCGAGTCAGCAGACATTGTTATAAAAATAACTACTTTTATTTCAGCCTAATCATTTGTGATACCCCCCCCCTCCTGCCGGGGGTATCATCTCTTCATCCACGCGACCTAGATTTGTAGGGATAAATGATTGATCACTCGAAACTTCCATAATAAATCCAGTTTATTTTGCTCAATATATATTAATCAATGCAACACAAGTCTTACTTGGAGGAAAACAATCAGGAGTGGTATTACGTAATTAACAATTCTTAGCAAATAGTGCATTAAATCCTACTCACTATCTTTATGACAAATGAACCTCCGAATCTTTATAGCCGATTCCTTAACTAGCTAGAGCCCGCTCTATAATTAAACTTTAAAGGCCGTATCACACGTACATTTTCCATGCAATTTTTCATCCAATTTTTGGCCGAATCTGAGGGGGAAGGGTTGCCGTAAGCAAAATGACATGCTCTGACGTCAGCTGTGTTCTATCTCCACATTGAAAAGTTACTCGCCGATTTTTCTGCATCGGAAAACGAACATCCAGAATTATTTCTTTCATTTCGCTTGCGCTTTTGTTGATGGGGGTAAACAGAAATGGAATACCATTCTATTTAAAATATTATACGCCGTTAAAATATTATACGCTATTAAAATATTATACGGCATATCTGAAGTGTTAGACGAAACCGAAGCCGCCATCTTGTTTATGACGTAGGCGCCGAATAATCCCATTGGCTGGAATTTCAAGCAATTTTTATTTGGAACAACTTTTTGAGCTAGCTAGCAAAAAATTGTTCTAAAGTCGTTGTTATGGCAACTGAATAAAAATTGCACGAAATGGACGAAAAATTGCTTGAAACGTGTACGTGTGATACGGCCTTAACCCTCTAAGCGGTCTGCACTTAAAGTCTTGCCATTCTGGAAATGCTTCAAAAATGCAGCGCACATATTTTTTTGCTTTCAGGTGGGGTTCTCAAAAATGGTTGAGCCGTATTTTTAAGAATGCGGCTCGGCCGCTTTTGGGAATCTTGCTTGAAGGCAGAAAAAGTATCTCTGGAATGGCGGAATTTTACGTGCAGACCGCTTGGAGGGTTAATCAATCGCTTTCCGATATCACACGGCGATCAGTAACCAAGCTTTATATATCCTCCTCTTGTACTTTATTCCTTTAAGGTATCCGACTACGTTCGGAACCGTGATTTTAAAAAAGCGCATAAATGGATAATTGTCATGATATTTAGTGTCCCTTAGATTAGAATACATGTATAAAATTGTTTTAAGGACATTTTAACAAAAAAATTTATTTAAATACAATATTTTGGTAAGAAATTAACTTAGAATAATCTTTTTTCCAAATGTTCTCCTTTTGTGAAAAAGGCTTATATTATGATAATATTTTGCATGTATATAGCTCAGACCTCTCTACAGAGGCTCAACTAGAATTTTTGAAAAATTCACATTATTTTCAGAGTTACCACCAATTTAAATAATTATTGGGGTTCTTTTTCTTAAAATTGCTCCCCTCTGTTGTCGTAAAATATGGATAAACCCACTTCTAAGTTATATTTTTCAAAAATTCTAGTTGAGCCTCTGTACAGAGGTCTGAGCTATTTACAGGCAAAATATTATTATAATAGAAGCATTTTTCACAAAAGGAGAAAATTTGGAAAAAAAATTATTCTAAGTTAATTTTTTGCCAAATATTGTATTTAAATAATTTTTTTTATCAAAAAAAATGTCCTTAAGACAATTTTATACATGAATTATAATCTAAGTGACACTAAATATCATGAAAATTATCCATTTATGCGCTTTTTTTAAAATCACGGTTCCGAACGTAGTCGGATACCTTAATATTAATCTTCTATATATTATTATTATCCGACTTGATCTAGCTTCTATTCACTTTCTGGCTTCTAACCGACTTCTATATGGCTCCTATAATACTCTCCGGCCTCCAGTCAACCTCGTCGCGAATTGATCATTCATTAATCTGCATATCGCGTTTTCTTCTTGAGGTTGGATTGAAATGCCATTCTGGCCCCAAAGATTCCCCAAGAGGATTAGGGAAAGGCGCGATAAAGCCCCGTCATACATTTTATGATCAATTAAGAATAATAAATCGAGGGAGCAATTCAATTTAGTTCCCTATCTTAAGCTTATAAGACAATTAATTAAACATTTAACTGAGTTTGATCCGAAAGTAGAGCACTTGTTTGATCTCTCCTACGTTAGATCTTTTCTGATCCAAAATTTCTCTCTCGCATCAATGTTTCCGAAAGGCAAATCCTTAATCTCCCTTAAATGATTGCATAAGGACCCACTCTAACACACTCATTGCCATGGTTTAAATATCCCTCAAATTAGTATAGTATCAAGTTCTCTCTACGGAAGGCAGTTTTAACCACAGAAAAAGAAGAATTTTCCCCAAGAAAAGTAATAGAATGGCCGCAGATAGAACCCGTCACGGTTTGGCTTATTCAATGAATTATAGTGTAATTTTAGATCTAGTTTCATAGTGACTCTAAATTAACATCACTATAGACCAGGGGTGGTGAACCTTTATGGATTACCATGCCATTTTTTCTAAGGAAATGTTTAAAGAGGTATAGACATGCCGTCAAATAATTTTGACATGTGATTATTGGGAAAATAATAAAACTAAAGACTGAACAACTCATAACTATTTACTACTAAAAATACATTTTACACTGTATAGTAGAAAATGTTTTTTAATATACGTGTAATTCAAGTTAAAGTAACATTAGTGTGACTTTTGTTGTTGTACACTAAATGACGAATAACTTATTTTAGGATTGTAAGATGTTACTTTTAGCAGAATGTATGATGAATTGAAGTCATCTGCCGTACGGTTTTTAAGAAATTAATTCTTTTTGTTCTGGTTCATTTTTTTGACAAAATAATTTGTGATTTGTTTCAAAATGCCGTTTTTTACAGACAATATTTTACATACCCCTGTTCCAGACACAGCACCGTTTTGTCCCATTTATCAAAAGTGCCAAATTTCTCAGTGCACCAAGTTTGAAATTCTCTGCTACACTTACTATATTGCACTTTTTTTTTTTTCTTTTTTTTCTGCTAAACTAGCCATGTTAAATAATAGTTGAAAATTATCTCTATATATCACAAATGAACTTTAAAATACAGTCTTGTCAACAAAATTGACTATGCTATGTGCAGACAAATTTTGCATCATTAGCAATTGTAGCCTTCGGCGTAACTTAGGCAAGACAATAACAAACGTGTGTGCGCTCTGGGACCGATCACTCGCGTTTGTTCGTAATACTTCATAATGAACTTCGTTAGTTTTAAAAAAATGCTAACTTTTTTGTTCGACGGCGTGCCCAAAATATTGTATGGCGTGCCATTAACGGCACGCGTGCCACTGGTTCGCCATCCCTGCTATAGACCTTTGGGGTCATAAAATTTGGACTCATGATTTTTACAATACGCTAACTTCCCGTGGGGCGAGGGCAAGTGAAATCAAGTTTTAATAATATACGTAATTCAGTGAAAACTTCTTTTGTTGTTGTTGTTCACAAATTTTTGTGAATTCAGTTTTTTTAAAGCTACCCTAGTTGAATAAATAAATATCACGATTGTAGTGAAGTACTTTTGAAAATTGAGGTACCCGTCTTTTGATTCTATCAAGGCGAGAGTGAACTGAGTAAATGAAAGCAATTGCAAATTCTATTCTATAATTTTTATAAAAAAAATTCTGTTTTTGTTTATTCAAACAATATTTCATCTATTTCCGATTCACGAAGTAGGAACAGCAAGACTTTTTTTGTGCTGAAAGAACAACTCCGCAAACACACTGCTCTCCCAATGACCAAAAAATTATATAAATAAAATGCTATGATTCACTCCCTTCTAGTTATCGGAAATTAAACGAAAAAAAAATGTTTATTTATATTTTCAGTGAGGTCCAAACCCCTTTATGATACCGGGTACTCCATTCAGAAGTATTTTTATTGAAGAAAGAAAAATTTTAATTACACGAAAATAATTACGTAAATATAAGCGTCATTAAGAAAATTAAAACAATCCTAGATTGCCACAATTAGCTGATTATCTTGTCTTCCGTTCAATGGAAGCGTTCCGAAAATATTGTCGAAGAATGGAAAATGGAAGACTCATTTTTTCCTTCCAAGCATCGCAACAAGTATCCTCCTGGATTTACTATTTATTTTATTATGTAATAAGACCAGTCTGTGTAAAAACAAAAAAGTTTTGTTTGTTTTTTTCCAAAAAAATTCAATTGAGATGAACTTTTTTGGCTGTTATTATGTTTACAATTCGTGAAAAAAAAAGTTCATTTTGTTAAATTTAATGCAAGGAATGCTAGATAATTAAAAACATCGAATCGCGTAATTGTCTGACAATTTGATCGGATATTTTGGAATTCTAGTATCTAAATGGAGTAGCGGAATATAACTGCGATTTTTTTAAACCCTTCTTTTTTTCCTTCCTTTATAGGGTGGAAGAGGATTGTTCACTGAACTGAAATGAGTTTTGTCCCAACAATGACTTCGGACAAAAAATATCTCCATTCAAATTAGTTTAATGGGACATAAAGACACTGGGTGTCATTGGATCGGGAACATTTGATTTTCTTCTTAGCTTTTCATTCTCTCTATCGCCCGAACTAATTATCAGATTTGAATCAAATGTTTAATAGGGTTTATTTGAGGAATACTCTGCCCATTTATACAGATATATTCCACGCATAAGGGAGATATTTCAATGCACATATTAATTTTTTAGATTTATACGTAATTAATATCCAGATTTAGTTTTCTTTTTGCATCATTAACACCGATATTACTTCAGTTTAACTATGATAAAAGAAATAAATAAAAAAACTGCTAAGGGTATCGTATGCTTTTTACCCAAACAAGCAATGGAATTCAAATGTATCGAGTGCAAATCAATTCTTTAAACAGTACAAGGACAATAGTATTCCTTCGGGATATCGGCTGATGGAGAAATGGCTCAGTACTGGAAAAGGTGGCTTCACAGATGTTGTTGCGAGGCCCTCAAAAATTATAGCTGCTGCATTTTAACTTTGCCGTTAGGTCTTCCCTTCAATTATTTAGGATGTGTTTAAGTGCAAACGTGTATTTATTTTTAAAGAAATGAATTAATGCACAATTTTTTAGCTGTAGAATCCAACATTTAAGATTAAGGCATTACAATAAAAAGTTTTATTATCTTTTAAAGTGTGGTACTCTTCTCAAAACAATTTCCAACGTGCAGGAGAGGATGCTGCCTTTCGCATGTTTCACCAAAATAAACTGTTGTGTCCATGATTTTCTTTTTCCCCGTTTCGCTGCTTGTCTGAAATCTCCCATTTAAGAAACGGTGCCGAGGTTTTAATCACGAACTTGAGTCCGGTGGGACTAAAGATTCAACGTGTAAAAAAACTGGTGCCAGTTGAATCGATTCCTCCGTCCCCAATAACCTTTGTCTGGGTAAGGGAGTGTGACGTCTATAAACACTCCCTTACCCAATTCATTATTTACTCCCTTCACTTACATTTAAAACGTAAGCCCTCATACCATTTGGCACATCTATAACAGTAAATTCAATTTCCTGCATGTTTTAATAATCCATTTTGAATCAAAAAATTAGTGTGTATGGGTACTGAATTAGAGAATGAAAAACATTTCGTACGCAACTTATAACCATAAACTGTATTGACAAATTTAAGCCTAATATAACAGGTAGTTATAATTAAGCTTCCCCTATAAAAAAAAAGGGCCTCCTACAGCGCAAACGGGTTAACGCAGCGTTTCTCAAACTGTGGGGGGCGCGAGCATATCGAAAATAAAAGGTTAAAAATTTAATTTTCTGGAATGAAGTAAAATACTTTCTGGCATAATAAAAAAATACAGATTTACACAGATATAATTTATGTACATCATTTGGCGATATATTACATCAGAAAAAATAAAAGATTCTACTTCAACGCTCATTAGCTATCTTTCACCAAATAAAAAAAGTATTTTGTTTGCTTTGCTATAATCCCACGATGAGAGTTTTTTTTTTTATTATTACATTTCTTTTAACCCCTAAAATACTACTTTAGCTGACCTTCGAAGGAAATGATACAGTTAATTCCGTCCCTTCTTTTAGGGAAGTTGTAAAAAATATATTTCTGTTGTGCATTTTCCCATGTAAAAGAGTTTTATGATATATGGATAAGCATATTGAGCATTTTGAAGGATTATTTGCCCAAGATTTATTTTTATGAGTATTCTGAAAATATAATACATAACGAAAAGCGTTTTACGCAATTCTTTTTTAGATCTAATATCCATATTTTTTTTTTATTGAATGCGCAGAGTCATCCCATGCTCACGAAATCGTTGATTTTGGGAAAACTGTTAATTTGTTACCAATGATCTTGACAGAGTACCTCCAATATGATAGTCTTAATGGGAACTAAAACGAATTTATCACATTTCACGCTCTTTTTTTTAGGAGTAGCAAACGTTTTTTTACTATCTTAAGGTACTTGTTCTGACTATGAACCTGCTGCACTTTCCCCTATGAATAACTTTGTGGTTTTAAATGTTGTGTTGTACAATTTATTATGGTTTATAAATCTAAATGAGCAAAATATAAAAATGAAATAGGCATCTTTGATCTCTGTTGAAGGAAGTTGAAAGTGATCAAGCAAGGGAATGCATATTAAACATGATAGCGAAAGTAAATTTGAGAAAAGCAATGAACATAAAGCGAAAGGAAAATTTTCAATAGCTACTTAAAGGACTCGATCAAAGAAAATATGTAGTCGTAAGTGTACCGCAAGATGCACTTCGCCCTGTCAAAAAGACACAAGCAACAAAAAGTTCAACAGGATATTTGTCGATCATCAAAGGGCATCAAAACTACAATAACGTGAAATATGACAGTTTCACATGCAAATAACATCCCTGTGATTTTAGCGAAAAGTGTCTGTGATTTGTGTGTTCTTTATTAAGGTCACACACATTTGGAACAATTTAGTTCAGTTTTATTGTATTTTTTCTCAAATTATCAAACAAAAAATATCAAAATCAATTATTAAATTGAAAAGTCCTTGAAATAGGTAAGTATATTTTCTCTTAGTTAAATTATTCCCTGAAGATGTAATTTTTATCGTGTATAGTAAATATAATTATAAAAAAAGGGATTGGGGTGACTTGGTCATTCCACGTGACCATTAATGTTAGTATAGGTTGCACACCTGATCCCGGGCTAAAACATTTTGAAGTTTTCTCGCTTTGAATATTAAAAATAACACAATTATTCTTCATTGCAATTTTACATTCTTCATTATTTAACATTAATTCTAAATGTTAATTCTGTGAGGCTTAAAATTACAGTTCGTTCAAAACTAATTATAATATGAGCATTCATTTCAAAAAATTATTTTACAATTTTGTATACATTGTCAGGCACTTGGTGTTACTCTCCTTACAATTAAGCTATTATATCAAGAATAATATATAATTTTTGTAAAAAAAATAAACTCGTGTGAGGAAAGGGTATTTCAGGCAGTATAACAACAAGTTTAATAATTATTAGTGATTTTCTTGAGCTTGTTTGCAGAACAAAGTCTTTCAAAGGAAGGCTTAATATTAGAAATTGACATTCTGAGTTCTTTTTCAATATTTAATTGAGATCTATATTTTGTTTTCAAAGAAGCCACCGCAGAAAATCTGGATTCAGAAAAGTAGGATGTTGAAAATGGTTATAGTATACGAAATGCTTTTGTTTTCAGTGCAGAAAAAATTCATCATCCACCTCTGCCCAAAGTTTAAAGAGTGATTTATTACAAAATTGCCTTTTAATTTCGTCACTGGATGTGAAATCTATAAAGATTTCTTCTTCAGCAGTTGAGAGTCCTTAAGTATTTTGAAATGGATCCCTAACCCACTCGTAACTTGCTATCATATTGTCCTCGTCTGTGTACTTTATTATCGTCGAACGCTCGCTACGACTTAAAAATATATCCATGGTTTTGTTTTGATCTACTGCCGTAAATACTTAATACTGTGGATTACAACTAAGGCGTCAATTGTGAAATGTACATTCAAGATACATTCGGTAGCTAATCGACTCGACCAAGACTGACTGGAATTTGACCAGATATCGCATTCTTCTATGTTCTGCGCAGACTTCCGATGAGTTGCTCAGACTTACTTGAACGATCGCGAGAATTCCAGATGTGATGGATATGATAGAGAACAGACTAGATTATTTTTTAATAACATTTGTACTTTTAGAAATAGAGATAATGAAGGAAATAAGTCTTTAATTAAATATTATTTTGCAATCGGTTTCAATTTAAAAATTAGAGAAAGAAAAATAGCATAGTAATTAACCTAATACTTAAAAGTAATTTACTTAAAATATATATTACTTAAGAGCATTATATACAAAATTTAATACTTATCTTATTAATTTGTACGGTTTATAATTTCGATCGTATTGCAGGTTTAGCGTCAAAGTACATTATTATTGCATAAAAATTATGATTAAAAATTGGGTCGCCAGTGTTGAAAGTTTGAGAAGCACTGGGTTAACGGAATGCAACGAAATTTTGTATATGGGCGATACACGAGGTGCGCTCACGGAATTTCGGGGGGAAAAGTTTAGAGAATTTGAGAAAAAAATCCCTTTTGGGGAAAAACATGAAATTTAAGGAGTGACAACCCAAAATTAGCCGTTTTGGTGAAAATTTTCGAAAGTTTTTTTTAACGTTTTTATTTCATAGTGCATACATTTAAGATTCCAAAAACACTCTATTTTTTGTCTCTACGATACTTCTATTTTTTCTCTACGAAGCAGAGTTATAGCGTAATTAGTATACCGGAAATAAAGTTTACAAAACCGGAAGCAAAATAGTTTTAAGATATTGAATTGAAATTTTCAGAATATGTTTTATTTAATTCTATCCGTGTTATGAATCAAAATCTAATATCTGTGTATATATTTATGTACTTTATTGCTTTTTTATGAAAAAATTGAATTTTTTAAAAAATCGTATTTTTACATAAAATGCGACATATTTAAAAAAACTTGCAAAAGTATTGCAAATTTTTTAATCCTAACATATATAAAGGTATTATTCACGTACTGTATAAAAATTGTTTGAATACATTTATTAGAATTTTGTGTAACTGCAACTTTTCATCAAAATTTTATTAAAAACGACAATTGTTAGTCTATAAAACTCCCCAGAAAACAGCAAAAGGTTCAAAAAAAAGAAAAAGTCGTCCGAATTAGTTAAGAATGAAGCTAAAGAGATCTTGACCTATAAATATGTTCAGTTTAAAAAGTGTACAAGTTGTAGAAAATTTGTTATACTTTATTAAAATCTTTAAATGCATTTTCTCAGAAACTATGTTTTTCAACTTTTTGCTTCATAGTACAGTTGACTACAGGATTTCCTTTTAAGATATTGAAATGAAATTGTGTCAGAAAATGTTTTATTTAGTCTTATCTCCAGTATAGATTGTTCTAATCTCTTTGTATATATTTATGTATTTTATTGCTCTTTTTGTGAGAAAATAACAGTTTTTTGTGAAAAATTGAGTTCTTGCATAAAAAATGACATTTTTGAAAAACTTTCAAAAATATTACAAATCATAGCTCTAAGCACAGATGATAATGTTATTTATGTACTGCATAAATATTATTCGAATATATTAATTAGAATTTTCAATACAAGGTTTACCTTAACTGCAATTTCTCACTAAAATTTTACTCTCAAAACTCTCAATATATCCAAAATTATTTTTAATTTTGTAGAAATTGTACTTGAATTCCTAGTTTTATGCCCCATTTCAAAGAAAAAAGTGTTTATTTAGTTGAAAATTTATATATTTCAGAAAAAGTGCTCCGAATGTAGTCACATACCTTAACTCAATAAACGACCCAAACGGAATACAGAAACAATATTAACAATCCAGAACAAGAATTATGAGTAATGAAATGCAATACTGGGAAACGCTGTCAGTTGCAGGAAAAAAATATCGAGATTTCCATGCTTGGGAAGAACAGGAAGCTTTATGTAAAATAAGTTAGTTTTGCGTAAAGAGTTGTTTGAAAAAGTTTGTGAACGTTGCCATGTTTAAGAGTCAATGTTTCCGGCTTTACTAATGATGGTCTATTATTATTGGTGAAACTGTTTTTACGGAAACAAGGGGAATGCTTCTGCTATAGTTCATAAAATTCGTCGTAGAAAGAACCTACTACGTGGACCAATGTCCACTAAAGGTATGAGGGCCGTGATTAAGCTAACTGGGACGTGAAAATGCTTCAAATTTTACATTTTTTTTTATTTTTATTTTACTTTTAAAAATAGAGAGCATTTTGCTGCATCCATAGAGACATTATTTATAGGGATTCGATAAATAGAACGCTAGAAAATTGAATTTTAAAATTGTAAACAAATATCATGTAACTATGATTCAGGTACACTTTCTTCAAAATCCGTCTCGTATATATAATATGAATTATAAAATACTATTTCTTATATATAAAGAATGTAATTTTTCTGTATTATGTATTCAAACCCATTAAAAATTTTACATTTTTTTGTGCAAAAATTAAGAAAAAATTAAATGAATAATTATGGAATTTTAATATAAAATTTTGTTTTTTGAAATAATAATTATGTCCAGTTTCTTGAATTTATAAATAGTGTAGTTCTTAAATTATAAATCAAGTGGATAAAGTACAAAGTGGATTGTGAGGATTATTCTAAAATGAATGCACAGGTCGAAAAATAAACATTTTGTTTTTGCTAACTGCTTAATGATAACGTTTGAATGCTCATGAATAACTCTACATGTTTATAACTGTAGGTTTTACTTTAAAATAAATATATTCATATATATGAGTACAAAAACAGGGATTCTTTTGTCATCATTCCATTTAAATTAGACATCAAATTAACTTTTTAAATTCATCAAAGACATTTTCTTTGTGTATTTTTATAACAATAAAAATATGTGCAAGGAATTCTGTAATACCTTGTAATGATTTTGTTCAATGTGAAGTAAAAATACTAAAACTTATAGACATAAAATTTTGGTATTTTAAATGGAAAAAGGGGCGAATCGTTTATAACACGTGTTGATGAAGTAAGGAAAGAGTAATTAAAAAGACTTCTTAATATATATATAAATCTAGAATTTTAAACTTACGATTTAAAAACTGAGAAATGATGCAAAATAATTCAATTAATTATGGAATGGTTTTATATTGTATTAAAAACTATTACGCTACAAATCATAGATCAAAACATCATTATTTACAATTTTCTCAAAATTAATTACAGTTCTCAAAATGCATGATTGGTGATTCCGGTACACTTTTCTCAAAATCTACTTTACCTATAGAACTGATAATTTCCATATTATCAGATCCTCAAGTTTTCAACAAAATAAATGAATGTTTTTTCAAACAAACATTCACAAATTTTAGATATAGCACAATTTCTGCATAAAATTTTAAGGAAGTTTAAATCACAAATTTTTTATAATTTTTATACATTTATTTTATAAAATTTCATTTCATTTATTTTATGGATTGTTATGCTTGCAAAAACTCTGTAAAATTTTATAGCTATACAGTTAAACCTGTTTTTGTGCGGTAGATAGGAACCGCATAAAAATAAACGCACAAAAAAAATATTCAAAATTTTCATAAATTCTTACATATAACAAACTAATTCGTAGAAATACTACAGAAATTTTTTTTTATGCGGTGGATAGGGACCGCATTAAAAAAGTCGCATTCATAAAATATGCTAATTATTTACGAAATATATGTAAGAGTACTTCCATAACAAAATAAATAATTAAATATTACACATGGAAACATTTTTAAAACGTATAGTTTCTCCTCGTATGTACGGATAACTTTTCAAAATTCACATAATAATTCATTGCTACTCATTGTAATTCAAAGCCCTGTGATGAACAAGTTCAAGATCGCTTTCTTCACGTGAAGGTATATAATCTCAATTAATTTATTTTTTGGCAACATAGAGTAAGAGATAAGTTTTTGTAACAAAGGTCGGGTGGTCAAGTTGCTTGTAAGTATCACGATAACCAGATATACATGATTGAAGCTCTTTTTGGAATTTTATACTCCTTTATTAATTGGTATCTATTTTAAGAAAATGCTTTTCCAATTTGTTGGAAAGATGGATCTCTGCATATTTTTATCCTCTCTCAAAGAATCCGATTCTTCTTGTCCGTCTTCATAATCTATCAAATTATGGATAATGTCACTGTCATTGAAAGTTTCGTCTTCAATCAAGTGCTGGAGCATTGAGAGAAAGCAACTGAATGTGCATTGTCGGGAGACTGTTAATAACAAATGAAAAGAGCGTCTTGAAGTGTCTACATTTTAGTGGCGTAACATACACTCCCGCATCAGGGGGAGGGGGCAGGACTTAGTTGCCCAAGGCCTGACTAACGCTAAATGCGTATTTACCCAATTTATAAAATATTAATGCAAAACCTGACTTTCAGGGGGTAGGGGGATCCTAACATTCTCCGTTACGCCACTGGTAAAAAGATAGAAATCATTTCAGTGGTGCCAAAGCCATTGAAATTCTTACACCGCATAAAAAAAAGTGTGTGTGTGTATTTATGTACGCCCGTAAGAAGTTATACTTCTTTGGCGTAACAAGATTAAAATCTTTCTAAAAATTTTTAGCAGGGCAAGATGAGCCAAGAACGAAAGGCGGTTACGAGCAGAGGTGAACGATACTAACCTTCAGTCAATCGGACCAGCCAAACCTGAGATAATCACGATTTAAATAAATTTAAACACCCCTGCACACGGACAATAGAACCAATGATATGGGGGAGTATCAGACAGTATCTGGAGATGAAGTGAACCGAATGTGACATCTGAGAACTCATATTGAATGTCTCGGCGGGAAGAATCGTTCTTGAATAAATTAAGACATCCACCTGAAGAGCCCCCGAATTATGGTCATTTTAAAATAATTAAAACATTTACAACAATTAAATAAAATAGAAGCAGGGCTCCCAGCAACTCGAAACTGGTCCTTGTTGTGAGCAAATACAAGAGGAATCCATTAGAACCGGTCCGGAATCTGTAGTTGCAAATGGGGCGGTGCTAGCTCGGGAAAGGAAAACTCAATTAACTCCCCCCCCCCGGAGGGGAACAACTGTGACGTAAATGGTCACATACATCCCAACCACACAGAGTAGTAGGTGATCCCAAAGTTTCATCCTTCCGTCTCTGCAATATCCTTACGTCATCAAAAGATCGAACCCCATAAGAAAAACATGGGGATTCTAATTTTAGTGATAACGCCCACCTCCTAAGCCCACTATCTACACACGAATTATAACTGATGAAACATCTCTACGATGAGAACGTATGGTCCGAGTTTCATCAACGAATCTCTAAAATCCTCGGAGCTATGCGGGACTTAAAAAAATTATAACTTTAAAATAATTTTAAAATGTTAAATATGAGTAAAGAAATGGGGCTGTGGTCTTGAAAAAATATATCTAGAATGCTCATAGGGAGAACAATCGAATTCAACTGGTGCGGTCAACCAAGGTGGTATAGGATTCGAGTTATTTCTGGGGAAGCCCTGTAGGGGAAAGGGGGCCAATTCCACGTAAAGCTAGCGCTAATACGAAAATATGGTACCAAGCTCAATTCCTTAGAGGGGTGAAATTTTTTCTAGTCCCCATAGGATTAACATGGGAGCATGATATTTTAGTGCTTAAGCCCTCCCCAAGCCTACACAATGGGAATGAAGCAGATGACTGGACGGGTCTCGACGAGGGGAACACTTGGCTCAACTCTCAAGTCCAAGACTCGAAAGGGAGCCAAGATATTGTGAATTTAAACGAATTTAAAAAGTTTAAGACAATTAAAAACTATGGAAGAAATAGACCTATGAGCATGAACTTATAATAACTGAAAGAGCAGATAGAGAGGGATCGAATGAGCCAGGTCCTAATGGACTGTGGGCTCGGGTGCCGAGATATTGGCCAAAAATCTGTAGAGGGGGGGGGGTATGCACAGGGAGGATACGTCTCAACAGATATGGTTTAAAACAATAGTTATTACAATCCCCCAAATATCAGTCCCATAGCACCAAAAAAGTGGCATGTTAAAATATTAGACAGCGGTAGGCGCGCGCATCATAAAAATTTACCCTCATCCTTTTTCCCTAAAGCCCAAAAAGAAGGATAACTTCAAAAATAAATATACGAATACAAATAATAAATGTGTTTATATTCATCGCAATGCGTTCGTAGTAAATCTACCTATAATCATATACTTGCAATTGTTATTTAAATAGGTAAACTAATATTTACTCTTATGTTTTATGTACATGAAACACAATTTAAAGATTAAATTACTAACTTTTTTTTAATTTCCTGTAAGTATGTTTGGTTTAATAACAAAAAGTGTTCAAACAAATGCATCAGAGAAGCTCCGTAAGCGAAAGACGATACCTCCCTACTAGTAGTGACGTCACAAATCAGCGCAAAGCAGACTCGCAGACACGGGGGATATAGCTCAGTGGTACAGCATTCGACTGCTAATCGAGAGATCCCCGGTTCAAACCAAAGGGGGGAAGTGAAAAGAAATATTTTTCGAGAATTTCGAAGGCGCGAATGTTCTGTCCCGTTCTGTATATTTCTAGACCAGGGGTGTCCAACCCAAATGACCTTGCGGGCCACTTCGGAAAAACATTATAGTCTCGCAGGCCGCACATAAAAATATGTACCTTTTTATCAGGTTTGGAAACAAAACAACATTTATTGAAGTGAAAATTTAAAACAGAATGAATTATTATAATTGTTTTCATTATTTTTCATGTATACATACATAGATAATATAATAATGTTTATATAATACAATAATGCAATGATCAAATGTTTAAAATATTACAGTTGCCATTTTCTTGAAAATTACGGTGTTCCTTTTGAATTGATCTTTCGTTACTCATTGTTGAAATTTGATTGTGCTGTCATTCGCAAACCATTAAGTATACATTGCCCTTTACCTTAACCGTCCTGAATATTTTTTTAGACGTTATAAAACATCTCTGACTGCCTCTTGCTTTTTGGGCACTCCAAACAGAAAAGGAGGAGGACAAATGAAAGTTGCACACTCAGAGAATCATGTACCATCCATAGCAAAGGATATGCATAATGCAATTCAAAATTTATTAAAGTAATTTACTATAGTAAAATTCAATGTAACTGTTTGATAAAACATAAATCTATTTTAATCTAAAGGACATTTCTATTATCAAAAAGGATTTATTTTAAAACAAGAAAAGGTAACAGGCAAATACATTGTAAATTTATATATATATATGTATAAATTTCCCCTCAAATAAATTTCAAAATGAAAAAAAACTTTAAAAACCTGATATATAAGATTTTTTTAAAATGAGTCGGTGGGCCGCATCTTATGCACTGGCGGGCAGCGTATTGGACACCCCTGTTCTAGACAAAGCATTTTCGTATCCATTCCTACGGAAAGCAAAGGTTTGCTGACGCGGGGGTATAGCTCAATGGTAGAGCATTCGACTGCAGGTCGAGAGGTCCTCGGTTCAAACCCGAGTGTCCTCTTCAGGTAAGTGAAAAATATTTTTTTGAGAATTTTGAAGTCGGGAATGATTTGTCCCGTTCTCTGTATATTTCTAGACAAAGCATTTTCGTATCCGTTTCTACGGAACGTAAAGCAAAGGTTCGCTGCCACGGGGTGTATAGCTCAGTGGTTAAGTATTCGATTGCATATTGAGAGGTCTCCAGTTCAAACCCGGGTGTCCCCTTTCTCAGGGAAGTGAAGAGAAATATTTTCCTAAGAATTTTGAAAGCTGCAATAATCTGCCCCGTTCTGTATATTTCTAGACAAAGCAATTTCGCATCCGTGATGGTTTTGCGTCACTTACGTGATGGTGTGCACGCGCATCATAAAAATTCACCCTCATCCTATTTCTCTAACGCCCCGAAAGAAGTATAACTTCAAAAATATCGCACAAAAATAAAATCGCACAAAACAAATCATACAAAAATAAAATCACATAAAAAAAGACCGCGCACACACACACAAAAACAGGTTCTACTGCACATAAGCAGTGGATTTTATGCAAAGTGTACCTAAAGGTAAGAACATGCCTCAAAATAAAAATAAAAATAGTTGTTGATTATTTATTGCTCATACAGATTTATTTGTAATTTAAAACAGAACTTTTTTTTACTTTAACGGGTACATAAATGTACAGAGAGATAATTCAACGTAAAAATTTTACTTCCGTTGCTCTTTTAATTTCAGTAAGTTATACCCTTTTAAATTTGTGGTATAAAAAGTTCATTTGTTCTTGTCGTAGACGTCCCAGTTACCTTAAGAGATTCCAAGAAACGGGGAATCTGGAAGAAGCCGTAAACGTATTACCTTGGTACTTGCACAGTCACAGATTTTAGAGTTTGGAGGCAACAGCGCGTGCAGTTTATCGAGAGACAGCACCGTGTGAAAAGTACTCCGAAAACAATACTCTACCAGGTGTTAGAATTAAACTTCCCTTATAAACGGGTGAAAGGAATTCAACGAAATTTTGGCTATACACGGCATGCACTCACAGAATATCGAGAGAAGAAATTTAGTTCCAAAATGGCCACCAGAGATCGACTTTTCGTGAAAAACATGAAATTTAACACAAACGACCAAAACGGAATACAGAACAAGAATTATGAGTAATGAAATACAAACTGTATGTTGCAGAAGAAAAATGTCGAGATTTGCATGCTTGGGAAGAAGAGGAAGCTTTATGTAAACCAGCTTAGGGTATAAAATGTTTACAGACTTTGTGCCGATTCGATGTTTCCAGCTGTGCTAATGGCTGTTTTTTTTTTCAGTTGAACGTGCGTTATTGGTGAAGCTGTTTTACGAATGCTTCTGCTGCAGTTCATGAATTTCGTCCTAGAAAGAACCTACGGAGTGTACCTATGTCTACTAAAAATATCCGGGCAATGATTAAAAGATTTGAAGAGACGGGGAAATTAGGAGTTCAACCTGGAAGAGGCCGTCGAGACGGCTGTGGACGCACAGGCATCAGAAATTGGGGGCAGTAGTACTCATGCAGTCTCTCGACAGATTCTTACAGCACTAGCTGAACAGTACTCAGAAACATAATGCACTACTTCCCGTAAAAAGATCCGCCATACCCAGAAGCTGCTGGATCGGAACAAGCCACAACGTCTCTCATTCGCAGTGAGTTTTCTCAACAGAATGGCTGCTGATCTGTCAAGGCCTTGGGATAATTTGTGGAGTGACGAGGCTCATTTCTGTCTCAATAGGACAGTCAAAACACAGAATTGCCGCATTTGGGCTAAAGAAAATCCCCGGATCCACACTGAAAATTCCCTTCACTGTCTGGTGTGCATTCATGGCGACATTCATCCTTAGGCCATTCTTCTTTGAGGAAATCAGTGAGCCTGGGCCTGTCACGTGTTCCATTACGAGCCGTCGATACCATGACATTCTGCAGACTTTTGTTGTGCCGCAACTTCAGCAAAGACGGTGTGGCCGCGGTAGCCGAGTGGTATAGGTATCGGATCGTGGCATGCCTTGTCACGAGTTCGAGCCCAGTATCACTAAAGACCCACCGTGTAGGGCAGCGATGCACATTAAATCTGTCGAGAGCTGAAACGTCCTCCCGTTGGTGTGGTGTGGTAGTTAGGAGAGGGGGTACCAGCTCAGGTGTCGTCCACGTCACTTGACCAGGGTTCAAAATGACCTGGTCCGTCGCCAAAAGCCCTCGTGTAGCTGAACAGTGCGACGTTAATATTCAAGCAATCAATCAACCATCAAAGACGGTTCGTTAAATTGACCATTTTCATGCAGGATGGTGCACCCCCACATATACATATGTCCGTGAAGGCACTATTGCTCCAACACTTCACAGAGGAACGGGTTTTTGTCACTTCTTTCCTAATCCATGGCCCCCACATTCGCCGGATCTAACTTCGCGCGATTTCTCATTATGGGACTATTTAAAAAGTCTGGTGTACCTTGGAGGTGTTGCGACGTTGAATGACTTAAAGGACTCCATAAAGCTTCATGTGCGAAGCCTCACAAAGGATCAGTTACGATCTGCCATTATCCATCGCCTTGAAATTTGGCAGGTGAATGAGCTTGGAACACTTTTCTCGACATCGTCCTGGACACAATTAAGAACTGCTCCTCTGATGTCATTTCGCCCTAATCTATTCTTGTTTCTGCAAACTGAACTGTTTTTTTTTTTCATTTACCTTTACTTAATGTGGTGGTTCGATGATAAGAGAATATGAAACTAGTAAAAAAATGTTAATATTGATTCTTTATTCCGTTTTGATCATTTATTGTGTTAAATTTCCTGTTTTTCACGAAAAGGCGTCCTCTGATGGACATTTTGGAACTTTTTTTTTCCGAAATTCCGTGAGTGTATCTCGTGTATAGCCGATGTGCAAAATTTTACATACATTCCGCTCACCCGTTTGCGCTGTAGGATGAAGCTTATGGGGGAAGTTTAATTACAACCACCTGGTACTATTGAGTAAAATTTCAAATTACCCATAGTCTTTTACAGTTATTGAATGTTACTTTCTACATCATGTTTCATAGTAAATTAATGTTGTCATCTAGTGCATGACTTACGATAGGACTTAGTACATCGTTAATGGGTCATCCTTCAAAAAGATGAGTTCTGTTTCTAACAGCTGTCATGAATCGGTGGGGAAAAAAATTCGTAAAATAAGGAGAAAACAATTTGAAATATTATAAATATATATCTTTAAAAATGTCTATGAAATATGTGTCATACAGGTGGATTGTATATTTGTTAAAACAAAATGTTTATCACTGACAGAGAGTTATTAGAAAAGGACTTTGTCATTGTGTACCGCGGTCAAACGAGGAGAGCAACAACTGAGCTAGGCGCTGCAGTCTCTATGTACTTATACAGTGTGAAATGGCTCCGAGAGAACCAACTCCAGTACATAATGAACCCTAAATAAAATCAGAGAACTAGAGCCGAAGATTCAACAGTAATAACCACGAGATCACAACCAAAACCCTCGGCTGCTTGTTAAATGAATGAAGTCTATTAAAATGATACTCTTTCAAGCGCTTGGATTCCATTTGTACCGAAACTTGACACGTACTCACATATTTTTTCCAATAAAGGCAGGATTCCAAGATAATATCAAGCATTTTTCTGTTGTTTTCCTATGTTTCTTTGCGACTGAAAGATTTTTATTCCTAAAGTTCAAAAAAATGTGACAATTTTTCTCGAGTATGAGCTTTTATCCCTTTTGTTATTTTCTTTCTTGTCGACTTAAAAAGAAAATTTTAATCAAACATTTCATGTTTTTAAATGCAGAAACTTAATCAATGCGCCGTTAAAGATCAAAAGAATTCTTTCTTCTTAGATCAGTGTTTCTCAAACTGGGGGGCGTGATAACTGTACGAGGGGGGCGCGAGCCTATCGAAAAGTCGAAAACAGAAGATTATTTAAAAAATTATTAATTTACTGAAAGTAAACAAACAAAATGCTTTCTGATATAATAAAATATAAAATGCACATTTAGAAGGATTTAATACACTTATAAATGTATCAGTACTGTACAATGTATTTTATTATTGATTTAACAATACTAAGTTAAGAACAAGTGTGATAATTACCAGTGACCCCATGGATATGTATTAACACTTATCTTGATAATTTGTACTGTTTATAATTAATTCCTTAACTGCCGATTAAAGTTACGCGATTCGCGCTCCCCAATGCCACCATTTTACACGTAGACGAGCGTAATTAATTGTTTTTTTTTGGGAGGGGGATGATAGAAGAGGAATAAATAAGCAAATCCTCTGAAATAATTAAATCCTTCGCAAACACTGTGAAGGTCCTTTTATTATATTCCAAGGCCTTCGGAATAATTGTATGGATAGCAGTGCTCAGAAAAGATCGTACTTCAGAAAGACGTATATATATGTCCATAAAATTAATACTTTTGCTGAGTGAGACGTTTATATACGTCGGTGGCACATAAGAGATTAAATTCGTATTGTATCTTTAGTGTCAAAGTATGGTATTATTGAATTTAATACATTGTTATTGTATGGATGGGGGGCGATGAAAATGATGATTGAATATTGGGTCGCGAATATTGAAAGTTTGAGAAGCACTGTCTTAGATGGATGCTCTTTTTGTAAGCTCCTTCCCGAATAGAAGCAGATTCAGACATTTAGGGCTCGCAGTAACTCTCTAAATGTAATTCTAGAAATATTTTTCAGAGATTAAAACTGTAAGACTTTTAATCATAATATTCAAGAAAAAACATATTTTCACTGTCTTTCAATTTTCTCCAATTTAGCAATCATTATGTAATCCATAACACTTGAAGATTTTTCCATGAAAAAACAATTTAAATCTTGAACCAATTTTTCACATAAAATGCTCTCCTGTGTGGCTGCCATATATAACGACTTTATTAATTTGTAAACTCTGTAATTTCTTTTCGAACATATATTTTGTTTCAAACAATCCCGTGTGTCTGGTTTTGTAAGGATGGATAGCGAGCGGTTCTTTCCTGATCACACTTATTGTGTGATGAGGAAAGAACCGCTCGCTATCGTAAAAGCCGTGGAGCACTTCCATCCTTACTTCTACGTTTGGCAGTTTCTACTTTAAACAAATCATGCCTCATTGACCTGGCTACTGAATTTTAAAAATCCAGAAGGCCAAATAACCAGGTGGATACAGAGACTACAGAAATATAAAGGGGAAATTCCCCACAGAAAAGGTTCAGCACACGAAAATGCAGACGCCCTTTCGAGAAGATCCTGTCCCGAGAGCAGTAAATACTACTCGAGAGTTGAGAAGAAATTTGGAGCACTTCAATTAATCTTTAAATATTACTTTCTCTTAAACAGTCAACATTCGAATAACAAGATTTTGTGTATCCCCAAAAATAGCTCTTTGTAATATATAAGTTTGAAATCCGAAAAAAACAACTGTTCAATATTAAAATATATATTAAAGTTCAATCGATGATTAATGTAGATATTTAATGGCGAAAATTAAAAATCCAAAAGTCGGTATTTTATACAAGAAGAAAATTTGATTTAGATCTGAGTCGTGTTCGATAACTTAATTTCACTTCAATTGAATAGAAATGAGAGATTTCGTTTTAAACAAATAAGATTCTCTAAATATTTAATTTCTCTCTAGAATATATTTCCTTATTCCAAACTTCCACAATCATTTTTTGCGTGTTTACATTAAGAATTAAGACTTTTGACTTTGATGTCTGGATATTTTTCCTGCATTCTCTGTCTGAAATCTATATTAATCTTATTTACAAACTCTTTCTCCCTCCCTTCTTCGTTCATCTGGAAGGAAAAATAAATACTTTATTGATTTATTTATTAACGCTTTTTCTTGCTTTACATACCAAGACAAACCAGAAAAAAAAAGAAAACTTTTTGAAAGGTTTTATATTTTAATCTAATTCTACAGTACAGAGTCATTTTTTCCTTAACGTGGAGAAAAAACTTGGTTCCTTGGAAGAAAGTTGAATCACTTTATTCTCTCTAGTTGTCATCACATTTAACATTCTAGCAAAAAAATTCTAAAAGGGATACTTTCCATAGTTCGCGTGTTAAGATTATATAAATATGTATTACAAATTCAAATAATGAGACAGTCCATCAGCGGAAAAATTGTTATTTGCTGTTTATTTCTTCTTGAAATAATGTATACACAATTGTGTTGGTAACAGACCTAATTTTAAATGTAATTTTAAAGCGACGAGGACGAGTCTTGCGTTGGTACTTCAATGTATGTATCCGGGCCATAGCGCGTTAAGAGTAGCACTACATGAAGTCTTGAAAAGCAAGAAACCCTAAGCCGTGACGTCTCGATTGCGATGCCGTTACATTATCGATTTGACATGCTTGCTTTGCTTTCTCAGTCAAAACTCTAGAAAAATTTGTTAATTGTAATCGTTTAATAACAACACACTCTGCAACCACACAACAAGGCTATTAGCGTCCTATTGTACTTCGTTCAAGTGACAAGGTCGACATCTGAGCTCGCATCTCACTCACCAACGAGAGGACTTTCAGCCTCAACAGACATGAGCTTGGGGGACTGGACAGAAACAACGTCAGCCATGAGTTGATGTTGTTTTCTCGTGTTATTTAAAGCAGTGCTTCTCAAACTTTCAATGCTTACGACCCAATATTCAATCATAATTTTCGTCGCCCCCCCCTTAGACCCCACCTCCATACAATAACAATGCATTGAATTCAATAATAATATACTTTGACGCTAAACCTATAATGCGACTTTAACCTCTTAAGTGCCATCAGCGTATATAAACGTCTCTCTCAGCCAGCACATTAATTGTACAGGACGTATATATACGTATTTCTGAAGCTTTTCTATGCACTGCTACACATAAAATTATCCAATAAAAGGATCTTGACAGTGTTTTTGCGACGGATCTACTTATTTCAGAGAGTTTGCTCTTATTTATTACTTCCCCCCCCAGACACCACATACGTGTTAAACAGTGGCATTGGGGAGCGAATCGCGCAATTTTTAATCGGCATTTTTAAGGGATTAACTACAAACCGTACAAGTTATCAAGAGAAATGTTAAATGTTAAATGTTAATGACACAAGCCCATACGGTCACTGGTAATTATTAAACCTGTTCTTAACTTAGTATTGTTAAATTAATTATAAAATATATTGCGCAGTATACTGATATATTTATACGAGTATTATATCAGTGTAAATATGTATTTTACTTTTATTATGTCAGAATATATTTTGTTTGTTTACTTTTAGTAAATTAATATTTTTTTGAAAATAATCTTTTGTATTCGACTTTTCAATATGCTCGCGCCCCCTCGTAATGTTATCACGCCCCTCTAGGGGGCGTGCCGCTGATTTAAATTGTTCCTAAAAATAGTTAGCTATGCTATGAAGCTGCTCTCTCGTGAAGAGAATCGCTTAGAACGAAATTTGTCTTCACGCCTTTCGCAGCAATCATAAATTCCATTTGAATCATTCGAATTCTATTTTACAGTAAGACACAAATAATCTTATATTTCGAATATTTTTGAATTTAATGAAAATAGGAAATATAAAAATCTATGTCATTTTGTAAAAATTAATGTAACTTAAATGTAACTTGTTTCTTCATAAAATAAGTCAAAAGTCCTTTTAATGTTTCAATATTAAATTCGATGAACACATTTTATTATGTCTGTTCAAATTAAAAAGCAAATTCTAAGTGGTCTTTCATTTTTTCCCCAAATTTATTTCTTCAATTGGTTGTTCTAAATTCATCGCGCTTACAGTGGACTTTGAAATTTCACGAACATGCGAGGAACAAATTCAAAATTCTGCAACCTATCTACAAAAAATGTTTTGATGAAAAGACTGATAGTGTGCGCTTCCAAAGCCCTAGTTTTCCAATTGATTTCGAAATAATCTTAAGATAACACTGATTCTTTTTCTAAAAAATTGTTAATTTGTTTGCAACATCGAGTCAAATCCTATATATTTAAAAAGAAACCTGTATTACGTGTATTCCTCGAATAATAAGTCATCATTCCTAAACAAAGCCAAGTTGTGCAAAAAGTGCAAATAACTAGAGGGAAATAAAGGATTCGGTGGCTCCAAAAATTAAACTATCTATTCTGAAGAGAAACATTAACGAAAGCAAAAATTTCGTCAAAAATATTACGTATTAGTATGCATTAAGTAATATTTTTTTCTCTCTTAACATCTATAAGCTTCATAAAACAAGACATTTTCTTTTCGACAAAATATCTTCGTCATTATCTTGAGTTTGTATAACTTTACAAAAAAAAATTATAAAAAATTGATTGTTTTTTATTTTTTTGTTTACAAAATTCTTTATGTAGTGTTAAATATTTGTGTTCTTTAATTATTGTAATGAACTTCATGTAATGAATGCTTAAAAGAGTGTAAATAATTCATATCTGGATATATAATCCATTAATATTAATTTCGGATGTATTTATTTTATGTTAAAATTGTAATATTCGCAATCAACGCAGTTTCTTATATTATAATGACAATTCGATGGAAACTTGGCAAAATGTTAGTGATAGTCGCCGAAAATGATGCCAACTTGGCTCTATCTTGGTGACTATTTTTGCCCCCCCCCCCGTTGGTGATCCTTTTTAATGATTTGACCCTATGGATGCTTCTGGAAAAATTACTGGAGAAATCTATTAATATCGGGATCTATGACACAAGAGGATCTTTCGAGAAAAATCTGCCAACCTATAACTAGGAGTCGCTCGCTAAAACCTAGTCGGTATTGCTTCATCTGTTGAAGACTATTGAGCGATTGCTTGCGAATAATCTTAATTATTTCATATTTGTATTTTTAGACAGTGATGAGTGCTGTAGAAGGTATGAACTTCAGGGATTTATTTTGCAAATTTTAATGTTGTATACTGAATTTCTAAGTGATTGTTTTTCGACAATAAATTTTCATCGCTCCTGAAGAACTGTTTTGCTCTTTGAGACTGAGAGCATAAATCCGCGAACCCCGATCTTCATAACATTTTTCTGCACAGGATTCTTCCAATTCTTGAACCGTTTTAAAAGACCCCCCCCCCCCCCACATGTTAGAGAAATTTTTTTAATCAACAAAAAGTAATCATGCCCTTTGAAAGACAAACATTGCCACATGAAAATTAGTTTTCGGTATGCAGGAAAAAGGCGGGAGAGCGCGTAAAAAAAGTAATTCAACAAATTTCGAAAGGAACACTCCCGCAGCACGTTCGATTTTTTAAAATATAGGGTCGTACTTTCGGTTCTTCAGTTGTTTTGAGTATGGGAAACACACTTATCTTTCACATGTCTTGCCCAAAACAATTGAAGAATTGAAAATACGCATTTGTAATGCGTCGATGACTGCACAAATGCTTCAGAATGTATGCCGTGAAATGG
>BMAV01007850.1:155700-167047 GCA_019973955.1 Trichonephila inaurata madagascariensis
GGCGGGTCTTTAGTGGTACTGGGCTCGAACTCGTGACAAGGCAAGCCACGGTCCGATACCTATACCACTCGGCTACCGCGGCCACTACAAAATTTTGAAGTTTCCTCTACACTCTGAGTAAATCTTATGGATAAATTATTTTCCATTAAATAACCGTTTGTAATCGCTATATTCATTTTGACTTACCTTATACTTTCTTTAAGTTTTAAGTTATTGAAAGAACTTTTTTACAATCGATGATAAGAGTACGTAAAATAGCAGTTTTAAGATACAGTTCCGCAATCTTTTTTTCGATAAAATATAGATGTTAAAATATAGTTGTAATTTATTATTATATCTCTACTTATAATATATCTTTAAAATATAAATATTGGCACCTTTACATAATTTAAATATTTTTTTAAGATTTTCCCCTTTGAATTTCAACCTACGCTCACGGGTTTTATATATTACCAAAACTAAATATATCTTTTTTTTCCCATAAATTATGAAAGACCCTCCAATTTAACGATGATTGCTTTGAAGAGTATATATTCATATAAAAGAAACCCAATTTTTATTTTAAAAAAATTCTTAGCGTTCAAACATCTAGAAATGTGCCTTCCAGTTGAATGAAAAATAACGCGAAGTCAAGGAAAGAATTATAATTTTTTTTTATTCGTTCATTTAAATTATTGAAAGTTTTTAAATAGTGAGGTTATATTGATCAATATTTTCTAAATGTTTATTCTAAACTGAACTCAGTGGAGCAACAGCCCATGAGGGGCCATCTGTTCCCATCTCAATTTTCATGACTTTGAGCACTGAAGCAGATGTTCGAGTAAGGTGGTCAGTCTGACGCGAAACTCTCAGTATTTGGCTCCCAAGCAAGCTTGGACGAACGGCTGAGTCGACCTTGCCCAGACCGGGGTTTGAATCCCGGATCTTGTGGCGTACGCTACCACTCAGCCACTGGGCTTCGTTTATTCTAAATCAAATGAGTTGAAGAATCAAGCATTTGACTCATTCTACACTAAAAACATAAAAATATGTTTTGCTATCAAATTTCTTGAAATTGTATCTTTCCAATTATTTAAATTCTATCAAATCATTGGTTTCATTACATAAAAATAAGCTTAAAAATAACAAATTTATTCTTAGGTTTCATTGTTTCGAAGGATACATCACAACTGTGGTTGGAAAGTTTAAAGTCTGAATTGTAAGCAAAAGCTAAGAATTCGAAAACTATTTCCATGCCAGACATCAAACTTTCGCAGAATTAATGAAATTTCTCTCGCTCGGTTCGCAGTGAAATCCGTTAAAACTTTTTTTCGGGATCATTCTTTCTCGTCACTTTATTTCCACTTCCTCTCATGAATTGCTTTAGTCAAAGATAAATTTCGCTATTTCAAAGAAAAAAGAGCCCCCTCTCCCTCCAACTGCTAATTGCCTTTTCACACATTCTTCAGAAAATGAAAGAATAATAACAAGCCAAAGAAATTCTTTATTGTCTTTTTTATCTCCCTTGCAACTTTTTCAATCTCTTCCTGTAACAAAAAGAGGAAAGTGAAATGAAAAGAAAAATCTCGGTGCAAATACTTTTTAAAAGAAAGACATCTTTCTCAGTTTCGTGCGATTTTCTTGTTTACTGGGACGAGATTTTTGCACGCTTTTAATGCAAAGAACAATTCCCGATTTTAAGAAGCTTTAGAAGAAGAAAAATGTTTTTTAAAGGTTCCAAATGTTGGAGGGGGAGAGCAGGACACGCGGGAACAACTCCCCGGAATGAAACGGGAGAAAAATATTTGTCTAGAAAGATGGATGAAGGAAATGAACCATTGCCAACTTATTTCTTCAAAAAAAATGTATGTATAAAGTTATGATTCGAAACGATAATGACTTTATAAAGATGAAAAAAGTTTGCCTACCTTTAATATTCTCTTAACTTTTTCGACTACACAATGATAAGAGCAAAGCAAAAATTAGAGAGCAATAAATGCCCGCTCTAAAGTATTTTCTGAAGGTGAGTGAGTGAGTGAATATTAAAGTCGCACTGTTCAGCTACACGAGGGCTTTTGGTGACGAACCTCGACATTTTGAACCATGGCCATGCGACGAGGACGACCCCTGAGCTGGCACCCCTTCTCCCAACTATCACACCACACCAACGGGGGATGTTTGAGCTCTCGACAGAACCCCTATACGGCGGGTCTTTTGTGATACAGGGCTCGAACTCATGACACGCCAGCCACCATCCGATGCCTTAACCACTAGGCTACCTCGGCCACAGTATATTCTGAGGACAATATTTGCTTCGAAATCAATTATTCATGTATGAAAAACTGGAAAGATTCCCCCTTTATTCCATTTATTTTTGTTGCATTTTAAATAATTTCATTTTAATGTAAGAATAAGTTGATATGCTTTTTTTTTTTACAAGTGATGCATGTGATAACCTACAATCTTCATCTACGCCACACTAACGAAGAAGAATTTGAGCCCCTGAAAAAACAACTCTTGCATCATTCCCTCTAGTCTTTGGTGAAAAAAAAAAAAGAAAAATTGACATCCCTTCAACAACGCCAGCCACGAGCTCAAACATTAAAATTATCACTTAAACCAACTCATCCCTCCCTCCGAGGGTTAGTAGTGTTACAGTAAAAAGGCCAAGACGAATCTATCGAATTTATTTGTGTTCTCTATGTAAACCATTGTCACTCGGCATACATCAGTGTTCCTGCACATTCTATTTTTCTATAATAACGATATTGACAGGACGTTTTATCCTTTCCTTGTTATCCAAAAAAACTTGGTTTTTTACATAAGACCTTTGACGCGTGATGTAGCAGAACTGCAGGAAAAGATAACACGTGATGTCAGTCGAGTTCATTGTACTCTGTTGACTAGAATAAGGCAAGAACTGGACTCGCATCGACCAAGGGTTCACATAGGGAGCACCTGTAAAATATGAAAACTTGAATTTTTTCTGTATTTTGTTCTTTTATTGTATTGGAATAAGGAATAACCTTGTATTAGGGAAAAATTCCACGTCCATGTGCCTTTCAAGATTTTGTGCTTTGAGACATGTTAAACTATCAAGAGTTAAACGAGAATTATTGATGATGGACTATAGATTGAGTAACGAGAATAAAATCCGAGCTGGTATTTCACTTGTAAGTTGCCCACCATTGGAGAGCGTCAAATTCCATTTCCATTAAGAGTTATACCCTCTCCTATTACTCCGCTTACTTCGTTGATAATTCCCATACAAAAACCTCATTCTTGAAATGGAATAACATAAAAAAATCTATGACAAAGAGGAATTAAGTTTCAACCCAATTAAGTGTAACACCAGTTTTCGTAAGCAGACAAAAAGAAATCTAAAACCAAAGATTCCATCTGATAAGACTTAACAATACAATCACACATATCATATATTACTAGAGTGCGAATAAAATAAGAAAAACACGATTTAATGGGGAAAAAAACCTTTTAGTCTTTTAAAGGGCGCTTCTGAAATTAAATTTAGCGAATTACTGTGAGCCATGACAGTTTGAATCCAGTGATATTTACAAAAGGAGCTTAAAGAAATAAAAAAAAGAGAAAGAAACGTGTACTAAATAACGCACTCTTCTCTTTTGATCTCGACGACATATATCGATTCGCTCCCCAAATTTGAAAAAAAAATAAGTAAAGACTTTAATTAAAGTTTTCTTTTCGGTTGAAAAAGGAAATAAGCAATACCAAAATTAAAATAAAACGATCAAAGCAAACCGGTGCCCAAAAATTGTCAAAAACCTTTCTTTGGAGAGAAATCCGACCATTTTAAAATAAAAATCTTATTTCGCGAGAGGAGAAATGGAATCTCTACACATCTTTGTAGACAAAAAAAATGCTCTAACTGTGTCTTCACGTTTCATAAAAGCCGATGTTACGTAACAGATTATTTTGACAGAATCTCTGTTGTTTGACGTTAATCTTCTTTTCAACATACGGTAAAAGACTAATACGTTCCTTGGATAGCAGTGGATGGGTATGATAAATTCATAAAAAATAATGTTATGTTCACATCTGTAGTTTTACATATTTTCATAATTGCTCCCACTTTTAGTTCATTTTAATAGTTTTAGTAATAATTTCACGCATTGATTAAATGTGATTGTTTACCGCTAAGTTGTGGACATCAGTTAATTTGCAGATTAGCTTGGTAATCTGCACATTGTCTAAGGCAGGGATGGCAAACAATATTATGAGCACGCCACCAATCCAAATGGTTTGCATTTTTGTTCAAAACAACGAAGTAGTATTACGATCAAACACGCGAGTGATGGGTCGCGATGCGTAAGGAGCACACTCGTTCGTTATGGCCTTGCCTTAGTTACGTCGTGGACTAAAGATGCAAAGTTTGTTTATGCATAGCATAGTCAATTTTGTTAACACTACTATATTTTAAAGTTTATTTTTGTTATATTTGCGATTTTTAACTGTCATTTAACATGACTAGTGGACCAAAAATCAAAAAAAGCAAGATAGTAAGTATAACACAGAATTTCAAACTTGGACCGAGATATATGGCATGATTAGTAAAGGTGACAAAGTGGTGTGTGTTTTATGTTCTGGAACACAATGGTACGTAGAACATCTTCGGTAAAACTGCATTTTGAAACAAAACACAAATCCTTTTGTCAAAATCGCGAAACATATCAAAAATAATTAATTGCAAGGACAATGAAAGACAGAAATAAGCAATCGACGTATATGATCAAATATATTAGCAAAAGTTATCATACGAGCGTGGCAAGTTACTTGGTTGCAGATGTCATTACTCGGTATAGTAAACCTTATTAAGAGGGAGAGTTTTTTTTTTAAGAAAACCTTGTGTTAGTAAACAGACCTTACTTTTTGATGATTTTGATAATAAAAATGAGATAATTCAGCGCATCAGATGTGTATTCCTGTATCTATAAATACAATAAAAGAAAGTATCTTAAAACTGCCCAGAAATATAACAGATCAAAAAGAAAATCACATATTAGCTTCGCTCCTTTTACATCGCAATGTTTTGATGAAAGTACTCATGTCACTAAATCAGTACGCTTAGCTGTTTTTGCTCGATATTGTGTGGGAAACGTCATTAAGGAAGAATTAATTGAGGTAACATCTTTGACTACAAATATGACACAGATAATTGCATGTCTGTTAAAAATTCGCTTGCTGAGAAAGAAATTGATTTAAAATAACTGTGTGTGTCGACTCTGACGCACGACTCTTTAAGTACGGTTGTCTTTGATTCTATAGTAGGGAAACAGAGTAAATTAACGCATCTCATATAATACTGAAACCAGGCATGTACTTTCTTTATTCTATTCACATTTTTCATATGGATTCGGTTAAATAATATATATATAAAATATTATAAATCAATTATGTTACATAAATATATGTTACTCATAGTACATGAGTACATTGTTAAGAAGGTTGATTTTCTTCACTGTTAATATCAGTGAGTATTAATTACATTCTATCACCAGTATTAATCACTGTGACAAGAGGCTTGGGGTAACTAAAGTATTATACGTGAACGTCGGTAGATATGTGATTTAACGAATCATGAAAACATCGCTTCAAATGTTGTACCATACCTAGTCGTCCCCAGTACTTTATCAGAAACAAAATCCAAACTAAACTCTGACTTTAAAAATTGTATTTATCTCAATCCTTCATCTTTATCGAAACCAATATTGAAATTGCAACCAAGTATGAGTGGAGTACACGATAGTGTTTCCCCAGTAGTTAAGAACCACCTTTTGTATATGCTAATATAATGTCTCGTAGATATAATCTATAATGTCAGTAACATTCTGATTGATAGAAATATAAACTGTGACAACAACAAGAAAACGTTTACCAAACAAAGGTACGTAGGTAGGTAAGGTAGGCTGTAAAGAATTTTTTTAAATATTAATTTTAGTTTTGAAAATTATATTCCTACTCAGTATTGATGGAAAACTTTAGAAACAGTGATGAAAGAATTCAAAATTGCCGTTTGTTACAAAAGAAACTTTCCTGTACAATTTACATTTCTTTATTCATCTTTTTTATAACACGATTTTATAAGTTTAACTTGTTTACCACAACATGTTGTTCTCTCATTTTTATGTTTACATATAACACTATTTTTAATTTATTTCTAGGTATCATTATATTACATCTAGTACATTTAATAATATCTGAAGACACTTTACAGTTTTATAACATCCTGCAAGTTTACATGTGCTTTTCGAGCACAACTCCTTTTTTTTCTGAAAGAAAGATTGCAGCAGTAGTCTAGTGGACAAGATCACAGACATCCGTTAAACGTCCCATGATACACAAAAACAGCGCCAAACAACATTTTTATAATTCATTCTATATCTGAACGATACTGCTACACTAAAGTGCCACTGAATTAAGAATGCCTACCAAGTAACGAGTTGGGTCTCCTCTGGCCTTGATAACGGCTGCAATACGACGAGGTATAGATTTAACAAATTTCTGGAAAAGTTTCACGAAAATGACTTGCCAAATATTGGCTAAAGCTGTCCATAATTCAGTAAGGTTCATTGGTGCTGTGTGATGGCCTTTCCCACCTTGTTCCACAACATCCAAAGATGCTTAGTAGGATTTAAGTCTGGGCTTCTAAATATTCAATTTATGACAGAAAGGTCAGAGAAATGCTCATCCAACCAGCCAGTTACCGACTGGGACTCGTGAGCGTTACAGATTTCTTGCTGGAAAACTCCATTACCGTGTGGATAACAGAACAGCATAAACGGATAGAGGTGATCAGCCAGCAACTCAACGTACCAAATTGCATCGAGGTAGGATGGTACACGCACAAAAGATCCCAAACAGTGCCACGAAAAAGCACCCTAGACCATGATTGAGCCACCATGTCCTTCTACAGTTCCAACCTGGCATGCAGGATCCATGGCTTCTTGAGCTTGACACCATATTCTCAGCTTCCCATCGGCATTAAGTAGTCGGAATACAGACTCATCACTCCATGCTACTCGTTTCCAGTCCTATACACTCCAGTCTCCAGCCCAAGCAAGACGTGCAGCCCAATGGCGACCATTGAGCAATGGTGCTCTCGTAGTTTGACGGCTCCCGAAACCGATACGGTGAAGCGAGCGTTTCACTGTCCGTTTATTGATTGAACGATTGGCACTATCATTCAACTAAATGATGTTTGGCTTCGTTGGCTAAGTACAATACGCCTCAAGCGTCTCTCACGACGCACTGTCAAGGCTAATTGTTCTTTGCAGTTTACCCGATCACTAGTTTTTTGTTCACCATCCATGTATTCTTGGCATACTTTTGACACTGCCGACCTTGAAAATTCTAGCTGTCTGACGATTTCGGAAATTGAATAGCCCATGCGTCACGCATCTATGATTTTTCTGCGATCGAAGTTTATCAATACTGGCCATTCCAACAAGTGATTCAGAACAACCACAGTACGCGCTACATATGCAATTACCACAGCACCCTCACTCGCACATGAATGATGCAATTTTCATAGCCCTTGCTATCCTTAATTCAGTGGCTCTTCAGTGTGGTTAAATTGTAAAATAATTCCCTTTCCTCCATAAGACTTTCTTTTCTTATTCATATATTTTCTAATACTTATGTTATGAAATAAAAATTCACAAGATAGCGTCTTTATTAATTTGTTAATTGCGGGCACAGTTTCATAATTTGCTTATTTTTATCTTAATGAGCTCCTTCAGCTCAATACAAAAACTCGGTATCTTTTGAACCATGGTCAGATGATGAAGCCTATTCCTAGATACACCCCCCTCCCTTAGTTTTCCTCAACAGCAAAACTAAGTGCCGACGACGTAACATGCATCAATCCATCTAACACGGCAAACACTAAGAACCAGAGCTCGAATACGCGGCCACACGTTCGTCACTTGCTATGACTACTTGACCACCACTTGCCTGCTGCTGCTAAAAAGATATTTTTGTTCGAGTCTTTTAATGTGAACATGTAATTATTGGTCTGTTAAATAATGAACACCGAGAGCTCAATTGGCTTGAACTAACTCAACTGTAGAATTACTTGAAGGAACATTGGAAGGATTCTCGCAATTAAGAACACCTAGGCGGATATTTCATTTCCCAAACTTCGACACCAAAAACAATGGAACCCCCTATTTTTGCACACGATGTTCTTTGGTGAAATCAGAACTCGAACCCACGATTTTTTCTCAATGAACGCTTTTAGCTTTTGATTGCAGATATTAAAGACTAATCTTTTTTTTCCCCAATACCATCAAAGATTATTTTAAAACCCTTTATCTACCGACGGTACTTATAAGTACCCCTCACTTTAAAATTACATAGAATACCATTTTTACGAATACTATGACAATATTTATTAGGAATATTCTTTTAAATCCACTCTTCCAAGATATATGGCAGTACGGGTTCTATTATGAGTATTTTAGCGGGCAAGCCGAATAGTTTTATAGCAGAAATTGCGTTTTCAACTGACGGCGTTTTCAGCGGATTGCGAAAATTGTCATTTTCATTCCGAAAAAATAGTTCATGTCAAAAGGTAAGTGTCTTATTTTTTTGTATATTAATGAAGACCTTAGAAAACGATTTGACTATTTATTTTAAATAAACAGTGTGTATAATTAATTTTACAATTGAATATCTTTAATTAATTAATTAGTTTTAACGGATTAAATTTCCCACAGTTGAGTATTTTGTTTATGTACATCCCTTAATTTTCAATGTAGTGATTAAAAAAAAATTTGCATGAAAAAAACTGCAGTAAATCATAATGCGGTGGATAAAGGGTTAAAGAGAAAAATCTTGCGAGCATTATCTCTGCTGCCCTCGATGGAGCTTATAGGTTTATCGCCAGTTTGAAAAAAGATGTTTTTGTGGCGAGATTCTTAAACAGCATTTAGTTGCAAAAATCATCAGCCAGTGTTTACATCTGTCATTAGAAAGTGAACAAAATTCTCAGTAATGCTCTCAAGGATCGATTATTCAGGCGTCTGTTTAATATGACACCGACGAATTGAATCGCTTCCATCTATACACAGAGGTTCACTGCCTCTCCAAATGAGCCTGCCCTAATAGGTTCTGCAATGTTTTCGATTCTGTACTTTCTCTTGAGTTCCTCGAAGAGAAAGTTTAACTATGAGAGACAGATTGCTAGAACTCAAGATTGATATTCCTTTCATGACAAACTAATTCGCAAAATTTAATGGAATTAATTTTCAGCAACTTCAAAGCGAGGAGCTCTATTTAGTCACAACAAAATTCAGTTTCCATTTTTGTCGCATCTGTATAGGAGAATGAAATCCCCTTCACACCTTGAGCCTTTGCACGAGGACTTTTCCGAATTTTTTGAGCATATATTGTTCCTGGAAGTCTCTCAGAGGTCACGAACTCTTTTATGAAGAGTGAGACAGTAGGAATGTTGTTCGAAATTTCAAATGATGAAATTTTAATAGGCAGATTTTAGACTGCTGGGGATCGTCATGCAGAATTTTGGCTTCTGAGTTACATCAGACAACTCTACCCAGGACTGTGGACTCGTTACAAATTTATTAGTTTTCTCCTATCTTATCAAGCGAGCATTTAGTTCTGTGATTGTGATCTAGTTACAAAAAACTAGAAAAGTCCGCTCCAAATCATGGAAAGAAGGGGGAAGAGGTGCATTCATCTCTCTAAAAATATTGAAGCGAACGTTCAGAAACTGTCTCTGAACCACCAGGTCCCTTCCACTGACTTACATAATTATTTCACTGATATTATTCTTTCAGAATACTTTTTGTTTGTTATTTTTAATTCATCCAATTAAAAATAATGATATTTTAAGCATAAAAGGGCATGCAAACATTTTTTGCAATAATCACACATGTTAATTTTGACAAAAAGAACCCTCCGAATCAAAAATATCGATTTCAGTCAGACAAATTTGGTGTATAAATGTGGTGAAAATCAAACACCGAGCTCTTATCTCTCTGCATACAGCAATAAGAAAAAATAAAAATTATTTAACTGCGAAAACAAAGAGCTGTAACAATTTTTTTTTTTACATATATTAACCCATAATTATGTATACATAATGAAAGAAATCTGAATTAACATCTGATGTGATAATCTTGTTTTGATATGTAGGCAAATCGATAATTTAATTTGTTTCGAAATTTGACTTTAATCGCAAAAGCTGCTGAAACTCTGATCGTGCTCACAATATCAAAATAAAGTCAAATTTTTTTCATTTAGTCTATCAACACCGCGTATATTTTCAATGAATCATTTTGAAACAGAACTCCGAATAATCAATATATTAGCCAATCAATTAGTTCTGAATGGGTTTACTTAGAAACTCCATGGACCTAACACGCGTCTTCCATTTTTCTCAAAGAAATGTGCAAATCATACTTAGAAATAATGTTAAATACTGAAATTTAATTGACCTACCTTATTCCAGGTGACAATTTAGGGGGCGCTTTTCTCATCATTTTTTGTAACAACGGCAGGACTTTGTTTTCAGAATTTGAAAATAGAAGAAAAATATTGTTATTCGAGAATCATCTTTTATAATATGTTGCTCGATTCTACGTTTCTGAATAAAATGTTTGCTTGTTCATGGTCAGCAAATGGGACCGAAAGTTTATTTCTAAAGAAGGGAGGAAAAGTTCTTGCACCTAAACTGTAAGGTTCTTTTTATTCTAGACTCACATCTGTGAGTAAAAGATGTTTATTCATTTAATGTTCTTCAAATGTACAAGCATAATTTCATTATTGTTTGACGGTTTTAAATTAAAGTTATTTTAGTACAGTACTATTAGCGGCGATTCGGTACCACAAAGGAAGTGGCTGACCCCCGGGTACTTTCACATGACAACGCCAGAAACAATTTTCGTACAACTCTTCATTTTCTTTTAAGTGGAATCAAAACTCGACAATGGGGTTGGAAAGTTCATACATATACATTTCTGGTAACACGATAGAGTCCTTTTTCCGCCTTTCAATATGGCTTTTTGAATGTATCCGGGTTTCATAGTCTAATCCAGTTAACGATGAATAGAGCAGTCATTTCGCCAACTCCACCGAGAGTTTCAGTTAAAGTTTGAATCAAAATAAATCCCGTGACCTCGACTTATTAGTTTACTTTTTAACATTTATCGTTTTATTTATTTTTTACTCTCCTTTCTTTTCTAAAGATTCCAATTTTTCTAAATAACCTAATGGAATATTTGCGCAGACAGTAGGCGCCAATCGGGTAATCACGTGATTCCGGCTGCGATTGATTGAATATTAACGTCGCACTGTTCAGCTACACGAGGGCTTT